>MCJB01001558.1:103301-132043 GCA_002018475.1 Nicotiana obtusifolia | reverse complement strand
ATACGTCACAATATGTTGAGGGAACAAAGCCCAAGCAAAAACAATCAAAAATACTAAGAAATCCCGAAATTAGCAAAACCCGAGCCCCGGGCCCACTTCTCGAAGTTCAAAAATTTTCACATCAACGGGTTCCTTATCTCCCCACGAGTTCGTACATATCAAAAGTTCTCAAATCCGGCCCCAAATGGTCCTCCAAATACCCAATTAAAATTTTATAATCCCAAGCCCTATTTCTTCCATTTTTAGCAAGACTTCAATGATTTTCTAGGCGGATTTCACAATATAAACAAGTTTTAGGTCCAAAATTCTTACCTCCAATCGATTCTCCTTGAATCACTCGTTAATTTCTTTCAAGAACCTCCAAAAATGAGCAACTATGGGTGAAAATATACCCAAAATCGCGGACAAAATAAGGCTTAAAACATTATGCCCAGGCTTATGGAGTTGTACCTTGCGCTGTGCAGGTTGTACATCCTCTTATCATTTTTCCCTTGCTGTACACCTTCTATTAAGACGCTCATAACTCCTTGTGAAAATATCCAAATGAGCAACGGTTTAAATATTTAGAAACTAGACTCGAAGATCTTTCATTTAATAGGTTGTACACTACATAACTCTTTATATATTCCGAGATATGAGCTTCTAAAGTGCATCAAGAAATTCTGTCAAAACTGCTCCACCAGCCAACTTCGATCAATCATCAAGTTCTCATAAAATATCTAAATCATGAATGGTTTAACTTTCTGGAAACTAGAATACAAAGTCTACAACTTTCATGTTTTGTAATTTTTCTGATTCCTTATAGATTACAAGATATGAGCTTCCAAACTGGACTACACGCACCAGTTTTTCTGCAATTTTCTGCAATTTTTTTCATATTTTCCAAAGATGAAATAGACCGCTTAACCACCCAAAACTCACCCGAGCCATTCGGGACCCCGTCCGGATATCCCAACAAGTCCTAAAATATATTTTGGACTTAGTCGAGGCCTTAAATCACATCCAACAATGTTAAAAACACGAATCATACCCCAATTCAAGCCTAATGAAACTAATAAATTCCAACTTCTACATTCGATGCCGAAACCTATCAAATCGAGTCCGATTGACCTAAAATTTTGCACACAAGTCATAAATGACATAATGGACCTATGAACTTTTTCAAAACTGGATTCCGACCCCGATATCAAAAAGTCAACCCCTCGGTCAAACTTTCCAAAAATCTTCTTTTTTCCAACATTCGCCAAAATGCGTTGAATTGTCCTACGGACTTCCAATTTTAAATCCGGACATACGCCTAAGTCCGAAATCACCATACGAAGCTATAGCAACTCTCAGAATTCCATTCCGCCCCTCGGATCAAAATCTCGCCTAACAACCGGAAATCGCCAAAATACTAACTCCACCAATTCAAGCCTAATTCTACACGGGACCTCCAAAATCAATTCCGATCACACTCCTAAGTCATAAATCATCTCCCACAACTAATCGAATCATCGGAATTCACATCCGAGCCCTCTAACTCATAAGTCAACATCCGGTTGACTTTTTACAACTTAAACCTTCTTGAAAGAGACTAAGTGTCTCATTTCTTACCAAATCTACTCCGAACGCAAACCATTCAATGTGATTACATAAAATACGGATAGCGAAGCATAATAAAGCAGAAATGGGGAGAACGGAGCGGTAACTCACGAGACGACTAGTTGGGTCGTCACAGTAATTCCTACCCAATGTGAGTTTAATACATAAGATTATGGGTAGATTTTAACATGTAAAATTATGAAAATTATGGGTTAGATGAAAAACCTAGGTTTTGATTAAAAAAAATGGGATTTAACCACGAAAATGATTATAGAATTGAGTGAAAATTGTATATTTGAGTTCGTGAGATTATGGGTAACATTTATTTTCAAACATTTTCGGAATTCGGGCACGTGGGTGCGGGGGTAAATTTTAGGAATCTTGCAATTGGGGTTGGGTAATCACACTAATAGTTAGAATATGAGCTTTTGAGCATGTATTGATTAATTATATAATATTTTACTAGTTTCGAATTGTTCGGCACCGAGTTGAGGCTTAGGAATAAATTTGAGGTCGGAAAGTGAGCGTTGAGCAAGGTAAGTCTCTTATCTAACCTTGTAAGAGGAAATTTACCCCATAGGTGATTTAAATTAATGTTTGCTTCTAATCGTGGGGGCTACGTACATACGAGGTGACGAGAGTCCGTGCATAGCTACTAATTATGCTTATGTCCGGGGTAGTCTTAGGACCCAAATCATGAATTATTTGAGATGTTTGCACTCTACTAGCTAATTAAAGTTCCTAAATTATATTGGAACGTGTTAGAGGAATGGTGAAAGACCGTTAATGTAATTTGTATTACATTGTGTATTAGCCTCTAATAACGTTTAATTCAAATGCTTATAAAGTATCCTCTCTTCTTGTGGAGCGGGCCAAACGCCTCGGCAGTAGATAGATGCATCGATGGTTAGTGCCGCTTGACCCTCGACAGTGTACACATTATTCTGAATGGGGCCGTACGACCTCGGCATAATCGTGCATGATAACACTCGATGTGTAATCATATATTTGATATCCTTCTCTGACTTGAGAGGCAACATATTATAGGATGGAAATTTATTTGGAATTTATCATGTGTGAAAGGTTTATTTCCTTTTGCTTATTATTGAGTTATTGTTATCATATACATAACCCGTGCTCATTTAGAATCCTGTATTTCTTTACTATTAGCCCATAGTAAGTATCGATGTCGACCCTTCATCACTACTTTTTTGATATTAGACTTGATACTTACTGGGTACATGTTGATTACGTACTCACGCTACACTTCTGCACTAACCGTGCAGGATCTGAGGCAGGTGCATCTGTCGGTCCTACGGGCGCGCGTCCGAGATATCCTGAGGCTTAGTAGTGAGCTGCTTCCCGAGCCGTTTTACAACCCCTAGAGTCTCTCTTTTGTATTTATATTCTGTCTACTTTATTTCGGACAGTAGTTAGAGTTTTGTATATTCTACTAGTTGCTCATATACTTGTGACACCAGGTTTTGGCACACACACTAGTAGACTTTATGGTTTTAGAGTATTTACATATTTATGCTTACATTCAGATGCTTTCATTTTATTCATTTGACTCTTGATTTCTCAAATTTCTAAATAAATGGAACTAAATTATTGTAAGCCTGTCAAAAGAAATAATCACGTAGTAAATTCATCGTAAGCTTGCCTAGCAGTGACGTTAGGCGCCATCACGGCCTATAGGAGAAATTAGGTCATGACAGTTAAGCACCCTTTAAAATCTACCTGAGGTAGCTCCATTGGGCTTAGACTAATTTAAAGGCTCGGTTATTTATACTATGCTTTGATTATTACTAAGGCAGGGCTCGCTATATACTAAAGGCAATGTGTGTGTATAAGACATAAGAAGGGTATGAGATTATAAAAGAGTTATTGAAAGTTAAGAGGGTTTTGAAAGTGGTTTAGATTTTAAGGCTGGTAATTATTAAGTCATGAAAGTAAGTACTTTGAAGAATATATGCTAGAGTAATCTTAAGAGTTGTTTGTAAGAAAGATGATTTTCAAATGTACCTTTGTTTTTTCTAAAAAAAAGATCTGAAGAAGCGAGTCTTTGGAAATTTATTTGAGATTTTCCATTACTGCTTTTTTATGAAAATCTGATTTCATTCCTTGTTAGTGAAAATCAGTGATTCTTTCCTAATTTTCTTTGGAAACGGGCTACCGTTCTGATTAAGGACCTGAGCTTCAAAAATCTTAAAAAAAAAGTGAGTGTGCAAGATGGAAAGCTATAATTAATAGGACACGAAGATTAATTACTAGTTATTCTTTTTAAGTCATATAGTAGTTAAGGTTTGCCTAAGTTTCATGTAATACTAGAGTATAAAAGAAAAATACAAATCTAATATATGAGTGTTAAATACAAAAGGATAACAACAAGGGCAGTAAGCGAAAGATAATGAAAGCAAAATGAAGAACAGTAATGAAAGAGGTAGGTCGGAGGACTGGACTCTGATGATTGGGTCCCAACAAGGTAGGCCCAGCGACTTGAGAGATGCGGCCATGGTGAGACTGGACTCTTCAAAAGTGTAGCAAAATCTAGTTTGGGCCTGAGCTCCTTAAGAACTCAACAAGGCCCAAATGTATACATGTCCAAAAGAATAAATGAAGATCATTAGAAACATTCCCACATTCTCAGCATATTCAAATACACATGACAAATATATGGACAAATAATTAAAACAAGAAGATAATCAACACTATGAGAAATTATATTAATGTGGTGTCTTTACTTAGCAAATAATCCACATTGAAAACCTTTCATTGTCATTATACATTTAACCCCTAAAGAAATAAATGCGTCAATGAAAAAAGGGCTAAGGAGGAAGCCCCACTCAAGGTCAATGACCTCTTTGGATCCCCCGGCACTTCAAAGTTTCCAAGGGACTCATGGCCTAGGGCAATGCTTGTGCCGGGGAGGGCAGCCCAACCTAGAGTCGAACCTACTCCCAAATACCCTTAAACACTAACTGCATATTTTATTTACAGGTTTGAATGTCAATGAGGCCTTTACAATGCAAATTAAATGCTAAAGCATTATCTACTAGAAGATATACTTTCCTTCCAAACATAAGAACATTCAATCTATACTGAATTACTAGACAAACGTGTATTCACATGAACTCTAAAGATCTAACCTGAAACTCATATAGGTGAACATCAGAAATATCATGAACATGTTACAAAAGGATGAGCCTATAGTAAGGCAACACTCTAAGAAGAGGTAAAGTTATACAACAACAATTCATCATATGTAGAGGTTTCAAAGGTATTTATAACATGATCAAATTTCTCCAGTAGGTCCACTAACTTACAGACTACGACAGGGAATTCTTAAGAATATTGCTCCTAATGGCATTAACTTCAAGCAAATCATCAAGTTCAGATAGTGTCAGCAAAGATTCTTATGAGACTTTTGGGTTTAGACTTGGTTTTAAAATTATCGAGAGAGCAGAGACTAGGACAATTTTGGACAGAATGTATAACCAGGAATTAAGTAAGAACATGCAGTAGTTAACTAGCTACTTAAACATCTCAGGTCAGTTATGACCTTATGCAGATAGAGGAATCCTTACATGTTTTGAGAGTTGGATCAAGATAAGTTACAGACAAAGGATAGGCATTGCATCAGGATAGCTTTTAACTCAAACTTAATTCTAAGTTAGCACATAGATACATAGATGATCATGCTTTTTTTTTTTTACAATTTATCACTTAACTAGGGCAGAATGACTGGATTCTTTAAAAGATAAAGACGCATGCCACCCCTTTCAAAGATGCATGATGACTCTAAAGATAAGAGATATGAGATATAATACTAAATAAGCGTGCTGCTGAGGGGTGTTGACTAATCAAGAAAACAGTTAAGTCCAGTTTATCTAATTACCAGTCTCTATAACTGAGAGAAAAGAACATAATCCTAATCACATTATGAGAAAGATGGATTATCCTTAACAGTGTGCACAATAGGATTACAGAGAGAAGAAAGGAGAGGTTTAGTTCAAACAAGATCATGTTAACAGATGCAGCAAGCAACTAAACAAAATGAAAGACCATAGTAGCAACTCTGAAACAATCTAACAGACATGAGCAGGGAAATAACATATAGACACCTGGAGTTCCTGCTTAAGATTAAAGGATAGGAGATATAAACTGAAACACCTTAAGATTTATTCAATCATCGTTATCATAATATAGGTTCAACTTCAGAAACTCACAAGATACAAAGATGCCATAGGCAAGGATAAAGGTTACAGTATGCCAACAAAGCTTATAAGGTTCATGTGAACATGAACATATTACAACTTAAGCATGTAGACTGTTCGAACTCAGGGAATAAGATCAGCAAGAATCAATCATATAGTTTAATCAACCATCATTTAAAGACTCATGGCACCAAAAACTAATCACAAGTAGTCATTAAACTAACATAGCACAAATATTAACATATTAAACACCATAAAACAACTGTAATATACAGAACCTAACTTAGCATGCTTGTATCAATCAAAAAAACGAACAAAAGAGAAGAATGAGAGAGGTGGTGACCTTTTTGAGAGCAGCAGACCAAACGAGAGCCCTTTTCAGTCGCTTAAGATCCCCTAACACTCAACTTTAGACCAATGATAGTACTCAGCAAAAAGGAAAAGGAAACCAGTGAGAAACCTAAGGCTAAACTTCTTAGTGTTTTTTTGTGTGTATCTCTTTAGTGTTTTATAGTTGGTTCGTGATGTTAGGTGATGGTAGATGACATTAAAGGCTTCTATTTATAGTGCCATTAAGGCTCTAGGGTTAAGAGAACTCAAAATAAGATAGTGAAAGGTGACGATTACCATATGATGTGAGCATGATTGAGAGAAATTGAAAGAGAACAGAGAGAAAAATGGTGAAGATTTTTACCTGAGAAGGGAGATTGAATCGTTGAAGGCAGATGACCGTCGGTTAAACTCTATTTCTAGAGGTCACTGAGTTTGACCTCTGGACATCGAATCCTCGTGATGATTTCAGAGAAGGAACTCCATGCATGCTCCGATTTGACAAAGCACAAAGGAATATCAAAGATTTGATGTTGCGTCATTGGGTCTAGGGTTTTAGGATTCAGTGGTTTGAATTTTGTGATTGGAAAAAGGAATTTGCAGCTGGATTCACGGACTTCAGGAGGCAAGAGGTGATTTCAGGCTTCGATTTGAAAGATCATAACAGAGGTCAGGGGATTTGAGCTTTCATATTTGAGTTTAGTGTTAAGATTTTGGGGGTTTCGAATTTGTGTGATGAAATGGGAATGAAATCAGCGAGATTCACGGATTCAGAAAGCAAAAGAGATGAAATCTCTGATCGATTTGTGACTTTGAACTAATTTGTTGTGATTGATTGAGTTCGTGAGGTCGAGAGAAAAGAGAGGGGCAAGGGAAAGAGAGGCGGCAAGGTCTCTACGTGAAATGATTAGGGTTGGGGAGGCAGTTTGGTCATCTCTGAGTTAAGATAGTGAGATGGAATGAGAGCCACGGGATCTATTGATCAACGACTCCGATCATTTTGATAATTAGGAACTTGTGATTAAAATGGGGAAAATCAGTGGCCGTTAGATGATAGGGTTGAGGCTTGGATTCATTGAGCTTTCTTTGAAAGTGAGAGAGGTGAGTAATATGGCGGGTTGTGATTGGTTTAGGGAGAGGCATGGATTGCCAAAGTGGAGAAGGAGATGGATGTTTGGACTGGGTTTGGGCCTTTTATTTGGGCTAAAAATCGTTTAAAAGGTAGCAGTTTTATAATTGATTCAAAAATTGCAATTGTGACTTTTTGTTCTTTAATCCTTATTTGAAATTAAGTTAAATAAACTTAATAGTTTTTAATAAATGTGGTAAAAAAATTACAATTTTTAAATATTACTCCATCCGTTCCAGTTTATGTGAACCTATTTCCTTTTTGGTCAGTTCCAAAAAGAATGATCCATTTTTAAATTTGGAAATAATTTCACTTAAACTTACAATTCTACCCTTAGTGAGAACCTTTTATAACCACACAAATACTCTGGGCCCCTTTTTGACTTGCTTAGGACCATAAATTTCAAAAGTCTTCAGTTTTTCTTAAACTCATGCCCGGTCAAACATATTCACATAAATTAGAAAGGAGAGAGTATTAATTATTGGAATTAATTGATTATTTGTAAAAATACTTCACTAGGACATTAATTTTGAATTATTGAAATAGTAAATCAATTAACTATTTGAAGAAATAATTTACTGGATTAATGATAGAACTTACATATAGAAATTATTTTAATAATCCTAAAATAGTATATATGATTCGTAATTACATAATACTAATACCAAATGATTAAATTTGAAACTAATATTGAATTAATTTGTAAAAATAGGTATTCATTACTGAAAAATACTTTGAAAATATTTATTGCAAATCATTAAGTATAAATAAATTAATTTTAAAAGGGATTGTCAAAATTGACCGTCAACAATGGCGCCTATCATGATAGGAAAGCTGACTACTTACACATACCAACATCTTGAAATTTAAATTTTACGGAAATAAGCTTAAGTAAGTGAAAGTCTCATAAAACTGAATGAAAACGTCAAAGCTCAATACAGAATTTCCCAAAACCCGAGTGTCACTAAGTACATGAGCATCTATATAAATACATAGTGTGATATACTGTCTAAGAAAGTAGAACTGAATAGTAAAACTGAGGATAGAGGAGTAGAGTCAAGATCTGCAGACGCCAACGCAGCTACCTCGATAATCTCCGAACGGCTGAAAACTCTAAGATCAACAACCACTGTGCCCGGAAACACTTGGATCTGCACACGAAGTGCAGGGTGTGAGTACAACCAACTCAATAAGTAACAAGTCTAACCTTTTGAATAAAAACAGTGGCAAGTCCGAACAATACGATCCAAACACATAATTAAATAGTACGGAATTTACATAACATATGACAGTAATATCTCAGAGAAACTCATAATTTGCAGGTACCAGTACAGGAAAATAGACATGCTTCCAAGTTTAACAATTAAACTCAGAACAGATAAAATATGTCAAGTCTGAATGATAGGAGGAATATGACATCTCTATATTACATGCCAATATTCATTTCGTATGTGATGCAACACAATGAAAGCCTCGCGTATTCACATTCTCGGAGTACTCAACTTGACTGTCTCAACTTTTCACTTATCACACTTAATCACTCAGCACTATAAAAGGCAGATCCAGCCCAAATCAAATATCGTGAATCAATAGCAATTGGGCTCACTGTGGGTGTGCAAACTCTGGAGGGGCAGATCCAGTCCAAGCGCTATAATAAGCCAATCATGGCATGAATCAATAAAGCCTGCTGCGGCGTGCAGCCCGATCTCATGATATCACTGACAAACAGGCCCTCGGCCTCGCTCAGTCATCAATCTCTCCAGTCTCTCGGGCTCATAAACACTCATGCTAAGCAGCCCAAATCAATGATACATGATGTGACAATATATGATAACAGAGACTGAGATATGATACGCTATGATGAATGCGACTGAGTAAATAACTGCAATTATGCAAATAACTCAACAGCAAAGAACGACCACTGTGGGTCCCAATAATACCAGCTCATAGCCTAAACATGATTTCTAGCATAAATCACAGCTCAAGTGCTCTAACACATAGAGTACAGTATTAATGTTCAGATAAGATAGCTACACAGTTCAATAGAATCAACTAAATCACAATTACTACGGTGTACGTCTACACGCCCGTCACCCAGCATGCGCGTCACCTCTACACCCATCACATAGCACGAAATTTCAGGGATTCATACCCTCATTACTAAGTTTAGAATTGTACTTGCCTCAAACCGTGCAAATCTCTACTCCAACAAGCCCTTGCCTTACGAATCAGCCTCCGAATGCCTCGAATCTAGCCACAAACAATTCGATGCAACCAACTCAAGCTATAGAAATTAATTTCATATGAAAATGCTAAGTTCTTAATCAAAAGTCAAAAAGTCAACTCAAAAGTTAACCCGCAGGCCCACGTCTCGGAATCCAATAAAAGTTACAAAATCCAAAAGTTCATTCCACCACGAGTCCAACCATACCAAAATTACTAATTTCTGACATCAAATCGTCACTCAAATCCCCAAATTTAACTCTCCAAAGTCCTAGCCTCAAACTCCGAAAATTCCATCTCAAAAACACACAAACTAGGTGGGAAATTCAATGGGGAAACAATATTATTGAATAAAAATGATCACAAGTGACTTACCTTAAGAAACCCTCGAAATCCCTCTCAAAAATTACCTTAGCTTGAGCTTGAAATGTCCAAAATGATAAAAATCACGAAACCTTCGAGTTTTAAACTCTGCCTAGGCATTTTCGCACCCGCAGAGCCTAGGCTCGCACCTACGCATCCGCTTTTGCGGAGAAATACGCACTTATGTGAAACTCACTTAACAGGCAACCTCCCGCACCTGCGGTCCCAGCCTCGCACTTGTGGGACCGCATTTGCGAACCTCCCTTCGGTTCTGCGACTCCCCTACTGCTTGTCCAAATACGCTTCTGCGGTCGATCTCTTCCACGCCTGCGGACCCCAGAGACCTTCCTCCTCTTCGCAGCTGTGCAATCTTAGCCGCTTCTGTGGCTCCACACCTGCGGCCAATCCCACCGCATGTGCGATGACACCAGACCTGAAGCACCAGCATAACACTTAAACCAATTTCCGACCTGTTAACCATCTGAAACCAACCCCGAGGCCCGCAAAACCTCAACCAAATATACCAACAAGTCCTAAGACACGATACTAACTTAGTCAAGGCCCCAAATCGCATCAAACAACATCAAAACATGCATCACAGCCCAATTCAAGCCTAATGAAAATAAAGAAATTCCAACTTCTACAATCGATGCCGAAACTTATCAAATCAACCCCGATTAACCTCAAATTTTGCGCACAAGTCATAAATGACACAATGAAACTATTCCAAATTTCGGAACCAAAATCCGAGCCCTGTAATCGCAAAGTCAACTCTCGGTCAAACTTCTCAATTTTCAAAACTTCTAATTTTCTAATTTTCGCCATTTCAAGCCTAAACCAACTACGGACCTCCAAATTACTATCTGGACACACTTTAAGTCCAAAATCACCCAACGGAGTTATCAGAACCATCAAAATTCTATTCCCGAGCCATTTACGCATAAGTCAACATCCGGTCAACCTTTTCAACTTAAGCTTCCAACCTTGAGACTAAGTGTCTCAACTCATTCCGGAACATATTCGGAACCAAACCAACTACCCCGGCAAGTCACATAACGACAATCGAGCATAAAATAAACAGTAAATGGGGGAACGGGGCTACAACACTTAGAACGACCGGTCAGATCGTTACACTTTTTTATTCTTGTTTTAAAACAAGTAAGAACATGAGTCTACTTATCAAGAAATAGACTAACCTCACATAAGTAATGTAGGTAAAATTTCTCTTACTTTGAGGATGTGACTGAAGCCAGAACCAGAGGGCCCTGGATCCTATTATACAAATTAGTGAATTACAGTACAGACGACAGATCAATAAATTTCAGATGGCATCTCAAATATGCTCGCATCATATATTCAGCCAAAATAAAATCATATTCAAATGGCCGGACAATGGTATTCATAATGTCATATTGGAGATAGGACTCCAAGATTGTGGTAGACATAGTACTCAGCAACTGTACAACTTCATGGAAACTGCATGGTTGGATTATAAAGATTCAAAGCAATCTCAATTTGGTCAATGCAAAGGCTATTCATTGCTTCAGAGAAGCAAACATGGTGACCAATGGATTCGCAAAGATAGGAGCAATGCAAAACATCTCCAAGATTTTTACTAACATTTCTGATATCCCTTCAAGTGCGAGAGGAGCCTACAATGTGGACAGATTGGGTATAGCCAATTTTAGAATCAGTATTAATAAAAAAGGAATTGGCTAAGGTTTTTTAACATATTAGGATTCTCCTTTAGCAGAATCCTGATATGGTCATCCCTCCTTTTGTAAGCTTCAGTGGTATAGGGAAACCTTCTACGTATATGGCTTTTCCATTTTTCTCAGTTGATGCTATGGAGGTAAGGTTGTTATGTCCCCTTCTTTTGTAATCTTTTTTTATAAGTTATACAAATTGTAAGGGTCTTGGCCAAACATCCCACCACTACGGGAGGTGAAAGCCTAGGTGGACGGCTTTAAGTTTTTTTTTTAAAAAAAACATAAGGAGGAAAAAAGGATATTAGGCATTCTAAAGTTGAATAAAATGTAAATGGGATAGAGTTTTTCGTTCTTATATAATATTTAAAACTTATGTATCAAAATTGTCCTACATTTGTATATTAACTGACCTAATTGTGTTTTCTCTCACAATTTATATACAATCCATTATTAGTACCTTAAATTAGGGAATTCAGTTACACTCTTTTCCTTTTTTCTCTCCTCTACTCTTTCCTTATTCTCTGCGCTTCTCTCCATATGCAATCCATTATTAGTGCCTTAAATAGGGGATTCATCAGTTACACCTTTTTCTTTTTGTCTCTCCTCCTCTTTTTCTATTCTCTGCCGCCTACGAATTAAAAATAAAATTTCGTACAAATTTGATACATCTACCATAATATATAAACTAAAAATAAATCTCATACAACTAATTATATGGTATACAACTTATTTAGCTTATCTACAACTTTCATACATTATTTTTACTCAGATAAATACAAGTACAACATCATACAACTTAAATTTTATACATATATGTGTTTTGTATGTATTTTCGTATATAATTTAATTTGTATGTAGTGCGTTCTTCTTCCTGTCTAATATTCCAATCAAAACTTCCTTCCTTAATACAATTTCAATACATATCAATAACTTTATATAAAAAAATAGTATTTAAAACTTAAATATTAATTTTATACATCGATTCATACATTATACAATTATTTTTTAACTATATATATATATATATATATATATATATATATATATATATATATATAACTACAATGAAATAGAACTTAAATACAATTTATATACAACTATAGTACACTTTAATACAATTTTGTATGTATATTGAATGTTATGTGTTCTTCTTCTTTTTTGAGTTTCAATATGAAATCCAGCCAAAATCAACTCTAAACTTCACCACACACCCTCAAAATTGAGATATAAGTTCCAACGAATATTTTTAATTGTTTGTAACAACACCCAATCTAAATAAATAATATTTTTTTAATAACCAAATTCAAATTCAAATCTTCGAAACATTTTAATAATTGTCAATGGTGGAGATTCAAACACCTTCAAAATTTATTGATTGAAAATTTCAATTCGAACACCAATTGTGCAACATGAAAGGAAATTGCTAAGTTAAAACTCCATAATAAAACGATGATATATATTGATGAATTCTCCGGAAAAAAGGGCAAAGTAGATGAGAAAAGAGAAATTATTTAAGTTATATTTATAACTTAAATATAAATTTTATACATCGGTTCATACATTATACAATCATTTTTTAACTTTCATACAACATTCAAATAATATATATATATATATATATATATATATATATATATATATATATATATATATATATATATATATATACGACAGAATAGAACTTAAATACAATTTATATACAACTATAGTACACTTTAATACAATTTTGTATGTATATTGAATCTTATGTGTTCTTCTTCTTTTTCGAGTTTCAATATAAAATCCAGCCAAAATCAACTCTAAACTTCACCACACACCCTCAAAATTGAGATATAAGTTCCAAAGAATATTTTTAATTATTTGTAACAACACCCAATCTAAATAAATAATATTTTTTTAATACCCAAATTCAAATTCAAAGCTTCGAAACCTTTTAATAATTGTCAATGGTGGAGATTCAAACACCTTCAAAATTTATTGATTGAAAATTTCAATTCAAACACCAATTGTGCAATATGAAAGGAAATTGCTAAGTTAAAACTCCATAGTAAAACGATGATATGTATTGATGAATTCTCCGGAAAAAAGGGCAAAGTAGATGAGAAAAGAGAAAAAAACAAATAAGATCGAAGGAAGAAAATTGGATTGGGAAAAAACATAGAATGTGATATATATATATATATATATATATATATATATATATATATATATATATATATATATATATATATAGAGAGAGAGAGAGAGAGAGAGAGAGAGAGAGAGAGAGAAGAGGGAGGAGTGGGAGGGAAGAGAGAAGAGAATAACTTATATTCCCTATTCAATTCCTAATATAAAGGGCTACTCATTAATACTAATTTGTATATAATTGATAAATTATAGTGAGGGTAATAAGTTTTTAATGCAGTACATTGTATACAGCTAAAATCGAGCTCATGGTGCATTCTAAGCTCCGACAAGATAAGCCAGGCTCGAGACATGGCAACAAGGGACTGAAATCGAGCCGAAGTCCCATCGAGCCAGAACCCGGGGGCTGACGCCCGCTTTTGAGAATATCGATGCCATGGTCCCAGAATCGGTCTTAGCCTCGATCGATTTCGAAGGACATTGTCGGACAGTCTAGCATAGCCAACAGAAGGCCGAAATATCCGTAACCGACCGACTATTACGGCGGGGATCTTGGCATGTATGGTGAGGAACCGGCAATCGGTGAATCAGAAAATCTTTTACCTTTTATAGAGTTGTACCTAAAATAGGATTCCCTTACAATATAAGGGGAGTCTGATAATTCGTGAAACACATTGTAACACGCACTCAAAAGGACTAAAATTGTTATTTTCGTTGTCTCCACCTCTTGTTCTTTTTCGTCTATATCGGTATCAGCGAGCTCGGTTAGAGAGTGGATATTTCATTAAGGCTGAAACTATCCAACTCGTGTGGTTTGAATTTATATTGTCTTTGCTTATTCAATAGCAACTTAATTTATCGCTTTGTATCGAATTAATACGTATCTTTAAAATCACGTACAAATTTAATTATTATCCGATTTTGAGAATAAACATACATATAGGTAAAAATATCATAGAGATAGCTAGAAAACAGTGAATTTCAAGAAGATATTAATCCAATAGATTATGCCACATAAATGTTTTAGAACACGAAGAAAATGATGACTTATTTTCCTTTACAACAGGAGTAATTGTCAAGACTATCAACAAATATATAGTATAATTGCTCACACAATTATGTTCCAAAAGAAATGCATACCAAGTGTCATCACTTCAGAAATTAATAATTGTATTATAGATTATATAGATGATATGGTTATGGCATGGAAAGAAATATTGTGCTCGAATAGTTTAGGCTCGATCGATAGAACTTACTGTAAGGACCAAATCCTCGAATGAACCGTACCCACATAGACTGCCCAAGTCCGGACACAAAGCTTGAACACATGTGTAACTTTGTATATTACGCACAAAATTGAAAGGAAGTCTCTACCTTGCGGATAAATATTTTGCCCTTTTGAAAATTTTTTATTTCATACATTTGATCCTCTAAAGACATCGAGCCCAAGGGCAACCTCAATTGGGGACTGTCGCCCAAGGCAGATTCAGATAGCCGGGGATAATGAAGCCGGGGGGCACAAAGCTTATTTGGTAGTGCCCGAACCTAAAAGGCTATGGCCACCACCACTCGGGAACGGTAATCTCAGTTAAGCCCGGATGACTCGGGGTAACAAGCCCACTGGGAAACACCCGAAATAGAAAGGCTACAACTGTCTTAAAACGGCCCCGAGACGTCTGAGACCCGTAACAAAAAAAAAAAGACCTTCAAAATTTATAAACCGGTTCAAAAGGCTACCCTCGGCGAATTGTAATCTAAAAAATTCTAAGTACTTCAGGGAAAGCTTCCAGTCATACCGAGCACCCCACGAGTTTTAAACAAAATAATATCGAGAGCAAGGCCTGTTCAAACCTCCGAACAAGACCTAATTACTACGTGCTAAGGCATTCGATATCTTTACAATCACAAGAAAAAAAGCGAAAGGAAACGAGCTTAAAAATTATCGAAGGAAAAACAAAGCCTTATATATATATGAAAAGATCTTTACAAAGGCCAAACGCCCTTGAAAAAAAAGTACAAAAGTACAAAAACAAGAAAAAATCTACAAGGTACTTAAACGACTTAGTCTCAACTGGAGCCTACCTCGTCGCCGAGACCATTGGAGTCTTCTCCGCCCCCGATCCATCTGAACCCTCAGAGTCTTCTTCGTCCTCGGGATACGCAAACTTCTTTGCCTCGGCTTCGATCCCCTTAGCATTTTCGACCTCGCGGACTAATCAAAACCCCAAGTATGAACTTCCTCGAGGGCCTCCATTCGAGACTGCCACTTCACATACTCGACAATATCTTTCAGGCGGTCCTGGGCTGCTTCGGCATCGACTTTATACTGGGCCACCATCTCGTCGGCATCGGCTTTGGTTACTTCAACCAGCGACTTGACCGCCTTAAGCTCCCTGGAAAGGGTCTCTCGATCAGAAACAACTGAACTTAACTGAGACTGGAGCTCCTCAATCTTTTGGGACCGTGCCTCAGCCTTCTCCCTCAAGCTGGACCTCCGCCGAGGTCAACTTCGGCCGTGCAGTCTCCTTTTTCGAGGCTAGGCGATCTATCCTGCCTCTCCAACTCTTTGGCCTCAACCTTGACTGCATCCATCTCAGCTCAGAGCTGGTCGATCCGATCAATTTTCTGTTGAACCTGCGGGTTCCGACCATTAAACACCGTGTCTAGCTCACCTGTTCAACCAGGTCGGCATGTTCTTTTCGAGCTGCTTCCAACTCGGCTCGAAGGCTCTTAGCCTCTCCTTCATGCTGCTCGTTGAGAAGTTTGTATGTGTCTCTCTTCTCAATAAGCTCTCTGACTTCGGCTTTGAGTTGGTTCAGCTCATTCCGGTACCGGAGGAAAGTTTTATGGTGAAGCACTGAGGCATACAAATACGAAGAAAAATATTAGGATTATCAATGAATTAATTCAAGTATAAAAGGAGAAATTGAAATCACCGATAGTTATCTAAAGTTACCCGGTTCAGCATCTTTGTACTTCGTTGAACAGGCAGGGCGCGTTTACCTCGTCATTTAGCCTAGTGTTCTTTGGTCACCAGGCACCGGAGGTAACTGGCCACCCCTACGGGGGAGGAAAGAACCCGGGCATCCTCCGGAGCAGTAATAACAATGGACCACTTCCGATCAGGATCCACACTCGTGACAGGGAACCATTTGACCAATTTCGGGCTCGAGTTAGGCCCGGTGCCCCAAGGTCAGACTCTTTCTTGTACCTCTATGTCACTCGATCCGGTGACGTCTTCCGTGATGGTGGAATCCACACCATCAAAAAAGAAGCGAGGGGGTCGTCCACTTTGTGGGCCCCCTTGTTGGGGCTCTCTTTCACCGTTTGGGCCTCGTTGTACATGGACTCGGTGAACGAGGGAGACTTGGTGATGTCTATCACACCGAGTGCCTCCTTCGGGACACTGCCTGCATCCTAGGAAGCCTCGACCCCTGCCTCCTTATGACCTCCCTGGCTTGAGGCAGATCTGCCTCACAAATCTCTGGTTCGGAGGCCCCCTGCTTTTCAAGCTATAATGGCTCACGAGCCACTAGAACAAAAGGTTAGTCTTCTTTGGATTCGTCCCTCAGCCGATAGAGCGAATCCGAAGCTGGTGCTCGGGGCCTGGTGTTTTCTCATGACTTGCGCACCGGCCTTCTCCTTGTTTTCTTTTTCTCCGAGCTCGGGGAACTCGGAGCCGTCTTCCTCTTCTTCTCTTCGGCCTGTCTCGAAGCAGGGGACTCAGCAGGAAAGTCCTCGCTACCGACTAGAGGCCTCATCTCGACATCCTTGGATAAACCTGCAAATAGAAGTAAAGGTAGTAAGGACTTAATGTAGAAAGGAGAATCCTAATACAACCTACTTGAGAAAGAAGTCTCACCATGGGAACAGGCCTCCCAACGACCTTTCGAGAGTTTGAGCCACGAGCGTTCGGAGTAGGCATTTGTGATACGACACCCTCGACCCACTCCTTGAGTTGAGGGACAGCATTTGGGACCCGAGCGACGGCTGCACCACCACAAAGCACCGATAAGGAAAAAAGAAGTTAGTATGAAATCAACATTCTAAAGTAATTTACACTTACGTGATGTATTTCACTTCTCGGGGAATGGCCTGCACACAGCTGGGATCAAGTCCGAAGTCCTCATTCAGACAAAACGGCGTTGCCAGCGCCAATCCCGATCCTCATCAATACTTGAGAACGGGGCTTTACTGGCCCGACGTGCCAGCTTTATCAGTTCCTCCCGGAAGATTCGGGGACTGTATAAGCGAAGAAGATGGTCGATAGTGAATGAGCACCCATCGATTTTGTTCACAAATAACCGAAGGAGGATCACAATCCTCCACAATGAAGGATGAATCTGACTGAGGCATACCTCGTATCTCTTACAGAATGACTGGGTCCATCGGGCCTAGTGTAAAGGGATACCTGTAAACAGTTAAGTATCCCTCGACATAGGTGGTAATGGCCTTATCAGGGTCGGGGATCAACTATGTCTTTATTGGCCTAGTTGCAATCTTTTCGGACCGTAGGGAGGACCTCTTCGGTGATCGAGCAGATGTATCTCGAGATCTCCTGACACCGGCCTTGTATTGAGGAAGGCTTTTCGACTTTAAAATCGACGTTGACCGAGCATCCCCCGGGGATGAACATTTTCAAAGGGGGTTTAGGTACTGGTTCGTCGACGGCCACGCGCAGAGCGGTCTCCTCGGCCTCAATAGCCGGCCGTGAAGAAGAAGAAGTTTCATTTTGGGGAACGGTTTTGGAAGTTTTTGCCATTTCTTTAGAGAATGAAAATGGAGGAAAATCTGAGAAAAGAGAAGAAAGAAAGGAAGTTGAAGGATTAGACTTTTTGGCTTGAGAATGAAGATGGGTAAAAATTCTTGCAAAGGACCTCGAATAACCAGGGTAAAAGTGCTAAACAGTATTGAAATCTTAAAGGTACGAGGGTAGAAGGTCTGGATATAAAGTTAAAATGAACAATGGAGGGGGTATTTATCATAGTTCAACGGCGTTCGCATCCAGGGATGGCCGACCGGCGACTGACATGTATTTAATGTCATTATGCAACGCCCCATTTCGTTAGCTTTAAATACATATTGTTAATTTAACGACTCTATTTGATTATCGAAAGTAATTACTATTAAGCGTGGTGGTGTTGTATTTTTTTTATAGGTTAGTTATATATATATATATATATATATATATATATATATATATATATATAAAATATGATTTTAGTTATTTATATAAGAATTGTACAGGTTATTAATAATAACAAGTAGCAATTACAATGTTGAGTAAGCAAAATAATTTTAAAAAAAGGACTTAGTTGGACCGAAACCCAAGGGAATTAGAGGAACCTTCTTTCGTGAGAAGGGTTGGGAGGGTATTTGTCTGAGGAAGTAAAGAGGGCAAAAGGAGGTTTTAGCAAGAAGGCCAAAGCAATTTAATTTCTTTAGGAGTTAGGCAACACAGAGAACGTAGAAAGCCATAAAAGTTCAAGGTTTTGCAATTTGTCATTCTCAAAACCCAGGCACTCAACTCTTCCAAATTCCTATGGTTATTATCTCTAGGTGAAAATTTAGTCAAAACCCTTAAGTTCTCATTCTAAATTATTTTTATATGTAAGTTTAAGTATTCATTGAAATAAAGGATAGAGCTTTTGAAGTTCGTATTTTCTAGTCATGGCAGAGAAGTTTTCTTTGAATACCTATATGATAAAAGTTTATCGTTTAGTTAGTGCCAAAGTTAATTGAGAGATTCTTCCATATCTAGTATTTAATTTTAGAATACATAATTGATGTATCCTTCCCTGGATCCATTTGGTTGTAAATGTATATATAAATTATAAGTAACATAATTGAAGTTATGGGTCTCGAACCAAGTATTCATAATGAGGTCACTTTATCTATTTGTAAAATCAGTTTACTTGAATTCATGACCTCGTCATTTTTATACCATTGTGGAAGAATGAAATTTTAGTTGAAAACTTTACTTGAATCAGTGAGGTGAGGGTTTCTAGATTTATAGCTAAGTAACAATGAGTAAGACTTAATAGCTTATGAATTGACATGGTTAAGCCTATTATTGTAGATTTCGAGTTGTCGTATACTCGAAAAAGTTGAAGAGACGAATTGTAGCTAAAGTTTTAAGGTGAGCTGAGGCTCACTCTCCTAGTAGGGAATTTTTTCAGAATCCTCGTGCTTAATGTGTTCTATAAATCTAAGCCATATCTTTTTGTACACTATTACTCAGTTCACTCCATTCTTATTCGGTACTACTTTATATGTGATAGAATTACCTGCTTACTTGTATTACTACTTGTTACATGCCTTTGTTTGTGATATTTATGTCGGTTCAGTATTCAGTTTCAACATTTATTCATGCATTAATATGATCACGTTTAGAAGGGAGAGCTAGCCGACTTCCCCTTGCGTGAGTGCCATCAGGGCCAGGGTTAGCCACCCCACGCTCGTAGGGGCTATTGTTTGCTGGGATATAGGCCGACACTCCCCCGTGCATGTTACTAGATCTCACGTACGTAGGGCCATCATGTGTAACTTAAATGCTATTTCAGTTTAACTATTACCTTAAAGTTTCAGCTTCAGTTATCTGTTTACATGTTCAACTTACAGTTTTAGTCTTCAGCCTATTATAAGTTTCTGACCTTAAACTGCTTACACGCTTTATGTGAATATCTTTCCTTCTTGTTATGTTTATCTCAGAAGGTCTCTCTCCGCTTTCTTAGGAGGTAGACTATGAGACTCGCTGGGTATTCCGTCGTGATACTTAGCCTGTGAGGGCCTGTTTTAGTTTTTCATGGATGCAAATACTGTTGATCACGTCCCCTACACTACAGGACAGGACTAGCTTTCAACCCAGCATTTCCCACTCCTCCTCTCAGTAGGGACTCAAATTTAATATTTATTTGCATTATTTTAGCATTTGGGGTATGTCCCGAAACCGTAAATGTTCAGTATTCTTAGAGGCTCGTGTCCTAGTCTAGTAGTTATTATACATCTTTCATTCTCATTTCAGTATTTTGTAGAGATTTACGAATTAGCTCTCAGTTGCATTTGCCTTTCAATTAATAAATACGCCATAATATTGTTTTGGGATTAATTCAGTCATCATGATTCTTAGTACAACTTAGTTAAGAGTTCACTCGACGTGATGCTTAGATCGGGTGCCAATCACGTCCTACCCCAGCTTTAGGGGCGTGACACATTATGACTTGACTGACGAGACATTTCGGTTGTTTTGTCGTTTCTGTCACGATGTATTGAAGTAAGAATCGGAAGCTCATGTCATTTCTCGTCGTTTACTCTCCAAAAAACGAGGGACTATCTGTATACGACTGAAATCGAGCTCATAGTGCATCCTAGCCTGTGACAAAATAAGTCAAGCTAAAGACATGGTAACAAGGGACCGAAATCGAGCTGAAGTCCCACGGGGCCAGAACCGAGAGCATGACGCCTGCCTTCGAGAATATCGAGGCCATGGTCCCGGAATCGGTCTTAGCCTCGATCGATTTCGATGGACATTGTTGGACAATCCAGCATAGCCAACAGAAGGACGAAATATCCGTAAACGCTTGAATATTACGGCGGGGATTTTCGCACGTATCAGTAAGGAACCGACAATCAGTGTATTAGAAGATTTTTTTTACCTTTTATAGAGTTGTACCTAAAATAGGACTCCCCTACAATATAAAAGGGGGTCTGATAATTCATGAAACACATTGTAACACCCGACAAAAGCAATTATATTATTATTTTCTTTGTCTCCAGCTCTTGTTCTTTTTCGTCTATACCGGTCTCAGTGAGCTCGGTTCGAGAGTGACTATTTCATTAAGGCTGAAACTATCTAACTCGTGTAGTTTGAATTTATTTTGTTTTTGCTTATTCAATAGCAACTTAATTTTGTTGCTTTGTATCGAATTAATCCGCGTATCCTTACACTACTAGAAAACAGGTGAAAAGCGACCAAAGTTGGTCACAATTTGCCCAAAAGCGACCAAAATGGCCTGGTCAGTATTTAGGTGGTCAGAAACAAATAGCGACCAAAGTTGGTCGCTAATTTGCGACCAACATTGGTCTCGACCAAAAAATGGACCAAACATTCCGGAAAAACATATAGAGACCAACTTTGGTCGAAAATTAGCGACCAAAGTTGGTCCCTATTTTTTTTTAAAATTAATATATTCTGGGAAATAGCGACCAATATTGGTCGCTAAATTAATTAAATTTTTTTTTAATTTTTTCATTAGCAACCAACTTTGGTCGCTATACTCCCAGATTTTAAAAATCTGGGTAGTATAGCGACCAAAGTTGGTCGCAAAAGTTAAAATTTAATTTTTTTTTATATATTTGCGACCAACAAGCGACCAAAGTTGGTCGCTAATTTGCAGTTTATTTTTTTTCCAGCAAAATAGCAACCAACTTGAGACCAAAGTTGGTCGCTATTTTTGGTTCATTTTTTCCAGAAATTGCCTGTTCTGGCAGCTACACCACCTGCCAGCTTACCAAATTCCTAAAATAGGCAGTTTATGCCATGAAAACAAGAATAACGACAACAACAACAACAAACAATAACAACGACAACAACAACAACAAATAATAAACAACAACGAGAATAACAACAATAAACAACATCATTAAACAACAACATTAAACGATAACAAGGTATAAAGTTCAAATGAACTTATACATTATATAAGCTGTTATTACAATTCAACGTTTACTAATACATCAGGAGTGTCATTGTCGGATGAAGTGTCATCACGAAGATGTTGTGGATAAGGGTGTTGTTGTGTAGGACCAGAGGGATGATAACGGGGATGACGGGAGGAAGTAGCAGGGGGAGGGTGACCATCTGGCGATGATTCACGTGAGCGGGGAATCGGAAATGTGCCAGAAGCCAAGAGAGATTTGAGCTGCTCTTGTATGGCAACATACTGAGCATCTCTAAACTTTTCTCTTTCTTCTCTAGCCTTCTCTCTTTCCTTGGCAGCTTCTAGCTCGGCTGTGATCTTTGCCAAATTCTCCCGCATAGAGGAGATGCACTCCTCATCAAGTTGCTCCGCTTGCGAGGAAGTGCCTATTCCTTGCATTCCACACCTATAGCGGTGGAATTTCTTAGCGAGAAGCCCGTATACCTTCCCCCCTTTTGGACCGCCAGCAGCCTGCATCCATAATCTTTCAGCATCCTCGTCCGACGGTTGGATTGGGTCGCCCGATGAAGATGGTGGCTGGCTGCGTACAAAGTCTTCAACCTCAGCTGTGAAGCGACTCTATAAGAAAAATTACATAGAATTAGTATTGAAAAGTTATATAAAACTAAATCAAAGTACTTAATAAAATTGAAAACTTACATGTACAGCCGAGGCTCGGTCCTCGACCCACCTTTCTTCATCAGAATCTTTCTTCTTCTTGACAATATGAGTTTGCTTGAATAACTCATCTTGCCTCATCGGACGGCCCAACTTCTTCTCCTGAAAAGTCATAATTTTTAGTTAATAAACAGATTAGATGTTGAAAATTAAAATTAAATTAAGCAATTACGTACCATTTTCCTCTTTATTGAACCGAGGCTGATCGCACCTCCAGTGTGCAGAGAGCCTCCCTTCTCTGAAGCACGAGCTTTCTTTCCTTGCTCGCTCTTCTTCAGGAAATCTGCGGCTAGCCATTGCCTTTGCAGATCATCCCATAAACGATCTTGCAACCAGGAGGGCTTCGTGTTCGTCCTTCTAGCGTTGGAAAAGCAATGGGACAACCGCTTGCGAGCCTTGTGATGGAAGTTAGCAGCTACCTCCGCACTATAGCGGTGTTCCCAAACGCACTTGCTTTGTATTTGAGAAGTTAAGTATTTAGATGGAAATATCATAAATATAAATAATTGTACTGCTTAAAAGAACATTTATACCTTAAAATCATTGAAAATTGCGTCCTTAAGCGAGATGAAAAATCACTCCAAGTCGCATAAGGGCCATCGTATAGCTTTCTAGTTGCCTGGGTGATTATCCTCGTAGTAACATTACTAGGGATAAACCTTTAATGTAATAAAAAAAAAAACATTCATATCTTAGTAAAACCGTACAAAACAATAAACGTTAAAAATAACAAATAACTCTTACCTGTCACCCTCAGGGACTATGATGATCCTGCCATACTGATCACGATGCACCTCCTCGTCATCATCACCAGGGGCATGTGTGAAAGGTGTAGGGGATCAGAGCTAGAATCCCGCAGGCGAATGCCTGTAATAGATTGGAGTCCCCGATGAAGATGGCTGTGAGCCCTGCGACGCAGCTGTATGGGCCGCAATGGGACATGTCACTGATTGCTGTGACCCGAGTGGCTGCGACCCAAGTGGCAGCAACCCCAGTGGTTGTGACCCTAGTGGCTGCGGCGCTGATGACTGTGATCTATGTGGATGTGACATGGACCGATGCGGTCCATGCGATGAAGATGGTTGAGATCCACGTGGATGTGCGGTAGCTGGACTGTACGTCGGACGTACAATCCTAGGGCCCTGTGATGAAAGACCCGGTGTCTGTACGAATGTGTAGGGCTGGTGATGCTGGGGCAGCTCAGAATAGCCCTGGGGTGGAGGAAAATACGTAGGCATATGCAACTCTGGAACGGCAGGATTAATTGGAGTGTAATCTTCTACCCTCCTCCTTTGTTTCTTACCCTTTTCTCGACCCCGAGAACTACTAGAATCAACGTTACCTCGACCTTTGCCTGTCATCTGCATAATATAATACATATTTAGATTGAAAGATATAAAGAAAATATATAGCTATAAATGAGAGTTGTTAAATAAACCAACTGTTTAAAGCTCATCATCGTATAGTTCCTCGTCCGAGAATTCTTCCTCCTCGGTAGTTTGAGCTTCATCAGTTGATACTTTTTCCTCGTTTTCTGTAATTCTTACTTCGGAAATATCAACTTCTTTCAGTATGTGTTCACGATGTTCCAAATCATTTTCTAAAACTTCGTCCACTATTTGGTCAACAGTGGAGATATCGTTTTGATATGCAACATCTAACACATTTTCAACTTCCACCCTACCCACAGGCTTGGTTTTGATAACAACCCACCAATCAGACTTATTCCGCCGCAACAAATAAGGAGCATAATACACTTGCCTAACATTATGTGCAATTATGAAAGGATCATAGCGATCATACTCCCTCTTATGATTAACCTCAATGATGTTGTACTGACTCTAGTACCTCTTGTTGGGTATGGGTCAAACCACTTACATCTAAAGAGTATCAATATCATGTATGGCCAACCTGTATATTCTAGTTCAATTATTTCTTTGATCACACCATAGTAATCAATATCTCCATCTTGGTTGCCATCAGCACCTTGAACCCACACCCCACTGTTGTTGTTATTTTTATTTTTTGAGAATCCTCGGTATGGAACTTATATCATTCACAACGTACTTAGACATTGTTCTGACCTCAACCCCAGGTCCCCAAGATATATCTTTCAAAAATTAGTTTACACCATTATTGGATCATTTACCTACATATTGTTAAAAAAAATTCATATGTCAGCATAACTTTCAAACATTGTTTACTTATGTAGTGTTAGAATATTTTAAGGAGAAACTTACAAATTGTTTGAACCAAGTATCAAATCTCGTATATACAGCATCATGGCCAAATTGACTGACGAAGTGACTGTGACACATCAAACATTTTTAGTAGTTGCATTGAGATGTAATCACAGTAATTGTTATATTTTGATAACTACTAAATCAATACTTACTTGAGAAATGGTACGACTTCTGGACAATTTAGCAACACGTGAAGTGTAGCTGACTTGAACTCCACATCGCTCAAACTCCTCTTTCTAACATCTTTAGAACATCGGCCTGGTTGATTGAATATGGACATAGGCGGATATGACGGATCATTCATAAGGTCGACTGTGTGCCTGTTGGGCCTATTCCTAGCACATGCCGCATTACTCTCAAAATAGTAAGAGCAAAAATGGGCAGTCTCCTTTGCAAGATATGCTTCGCATATAGATCCTTCAACCCTGTTCCTCTGCCTAACGAATTGTTTGCATTTGCCGATTGTCCTATCATAATTTCAAGTTAGCCAAGAACATTAAAATAAAACAGAAAATTACATCAAACATATAATATTACCTCTCAAATGGATATATCCATCTGCATTGAACGGGCCCTCCTAGTCGTGCCTCGTGTACAAGGTGGATTGGAAGATGTTCCATCACATCAAAAAACCCACATGGAAATATCCTTTCCAGCTTAGAAGAGGTGACACGAATGTTCTAGTCCATCTGCAGTAGGTTTTCTTCCCTTAACGTGGAAGAACACATGTCTTTGAAGAACAAACTGATCTCTGTGATGGGTTTCCAGATTCTTCCAGGCAAACCACTAAATGCAATAGGCAGTAAGGTCTCCATGAAGACATGACAGTCATGACTTTTCAAATGACTCAACTTACCCGCCTCCATATCAACTTTTCGCCCAAAGTTCGAAGCATAACCCTCAGGCATCTTCAGTTTCGCTACCCAATCACAAATTTGCCATCGTTCATCCAAAGTGAATGTGTAACTTGCTTTGGGTTTGAACACCTTACCATTCTGTGCTGTTTGCAAGTGTAGTTCAGGCCGCCTGCAATATTCTTGCAAGTCCATTCTAGCCTTTGCATTATCCTGGTCTTACCTTTAACATCCATCACTGTGTTGAACAGATTATCAAAATAGTTCTTCTCAATGTGCATGACATCAAGGTTGTGACGGAGAAGATTATCCTTCCAATAAGGCATATCCCAAAGTATGCTCCTTTTCGTCCAATTGTGAGTAACACCGTATCCTGGGAATCTATAAGGTGGAGCTTCAGTAACTTTACTGAAGCTCTGGACCCTCTCCCAAATTTCCTCTCCTGAAAGTATCGGAGGTGAAAAATCACATTCAATTTTGTTCTTTCTGAATGCATTTTTCATCCTTCTAAACTCATGATCAGGTGACAATTAAACCATGATTGCTTTCGGCCATATTTCAAAGTGAACACTTTACTATTTTCCATGTAGTATGGACAAGCTAGCTTCCCAGCAGTCATCCACCCAGACAACATTCCATACGCAGAAAAATCATTAATTGTCCACATTAAATTGGCACGCAAATTGAAATTCTGTTTGGTTGATACATCATATGTTTAAACACCATCATACCACAACTGTTTTAGCTCATCAATCAGTGGTTGCAAATATACATCAATTAAGCTTTTTGGATTACGTGGACCAGGGATAATACAGTTCAAGAATATGTATGGACTAGTCATGCACAACTCTGGTGGTAGATTATATGGTGTAACGAAGACAGGCCAACATGAATAAGGTGTTGCAGAAACAGAAAATGGGGTGAAGCCATCAGAACACAAACCCAACCGAACATTCCTCGGTTCACTAGCATAATCCGGATACGTCCTATCAAAGTGCTTCCAAGCTTCTCCATCAGAAGGATGACACATAACACCGGGTGGTCTTCTATTTTCAAAGTGCCATCTCATATGAGGAGCAGAGCTCATCGACGCATATAACCTCTTTAACCTAGGTATAAGAGGTAAATAATGCATCGACTTGATAGCGACCATCTTCCCGCTGGAAAGCCTCCTGAAACGAGGTTTTCCGCAGAATTTACAACTGTCCAGACCTGCATCATCTTTATAGTATAACATGCAACCATCTTCACAACAATCAATTCTCATTGACGAAAGTCCTAACTTAGAAACCAATCTCTTTGCCTTATAGAAATCAACAGGTAAGTCGACATCACGGTCAACTAGCTCACGCATAAGGTCGATGAAAGAGTCCATGGCTCCTTGAGAAATATTCCAGTCAGATTTCATACTTAGAAATCTAACTGCAACAGACAATTTAGAGTGCAGACTTCTGTCGTGTAGTGGACGACTAGCTTCCTCTAATTGATCAAAAAAATGTTTTGCCTCATCATTAGGAGTTTGTTCAATAATTTCATTAGAATCACCCCCAAAGTGCATCCCAAAAGCATCCGAAACCATATGACGAATTCCGGAATCCCTATTTGTATTATCCACCAACCTACTACTTTCACCCATAACTAGATTATGAAATATCCCATCTCTACCATCGATCTCTCTATGATATTTCCACACAAAGTAATTTTTTATAAACCTCTTTCTATAAAGATGAACCTTAACTTCATCCGGTTTTCCAAACTTCATACAGTTGCACTTAACACAAGGGCACCTAATTACTCCATCAATTAGGTATGGTGGAAGTGACATTGCATGTCTAATAAAGTCATCCACCCCTTCTACAAAATCCTCCCTCAATCCCCGTCGATTAAGATAATTCCTATTGTACATCCAAGTACGATGTTCCATCTATACAAATAAAACAAGAAGAAATTTATAAACTAAATGTTCAATTTATAAACTAAAAGTTCAATTTATAAACTAAAAGTTCAATCATATTTTACAAGTCCAATTCATAAACTAAAATTCCAATACATAAACTAAAAGTCCAATTCATATCCTAAAATTCCAATTCATATCCTAAAGGTTCAATTACATAATTAGCAATATTACTAAAGGTTTAAGAGGTAAATTCTATAGTTTCTTTAGTAATTGTTTGCAAATTCTAATTACACACAATTTGTGTGTTAGTAATGAATAGTGTTACATCACACTAAATGGTACAAAATCACACTAAATGGTACAAATTATTAATTAGTAATTTGTGTGTTAGTAATGAGTAGTGAAAGAAGCACACTAAATGGTACAAAATCATACAAATTTTTGGAAAATCATACAAAATCATACAAATTCAGGATATACCACAAAATCATACTATGGAGCTGACTATTCCAAGTAAAATGAGGTAAAAGAAGAAATTGCAAGAGGCATGTACACACCTTGATATTCTGTGTGTGGAGAAGGACAGAGAGAGAGAGAGGCGGACGAGCAGTAGAGCAGCGGTGCAGTGGCGGCGACGGTCACCGGCGGCAACGACCTCCACGAGCAGAGGTGGACGATGGTGTGGTGGG
>MCJB01001558.1:66927-98852 GCA_002018475.1 Nicotiana obtusifolia | reverse complement strand
GTCTATGTAAATATTAAATTTATATTCGATATATATATAGTATAATATAGTGTAGTATATATATACTAAATGTATTGCATATACTAAGTGTATTGAATAGTGTATTATATAATATAGTGTGTTATATATCAATGTATATTCGATATGTCAAGGTATATATATATATATATATATATATATATATATATATAGTATAATATATATATACTAAGCGTATTGCACATACTAAGTGTATTGTATAGTGTATTATACAATACACTATACTCTATATATATATATATATATATATATATATATACTATAACGGTGATTTATCCTTACAAGTGTATCAATACCTAAAAGAACCCGTCCTTGTGTTCCGAGCGCTTCGTGTTCTTATATATATATATATATATATATTGATACGCATGCATGCTCCGTAGTACAACTTAACTGGATATTACTCCCTTGTATTACAAAAGCGTTAACGGCTCACATTTATATTATTTAGACATGCAGTAAATACAAAAGTGAGTTTAATTTTCGCAAAATGTTTACACGAAAGCGACCAAAAGTGGTCGCAAATTTATATACTTTAACATTAGCGACCAACTTTGGTCGCCCACAAATATTCTGATTAAATTATATTTTCCAGATAAGCGACCAACGTTGGTTGCTTATCTCCCCCAAACTTTATCCCTCAATAAGCGACCAATCTTGGTCGCAAAATTCAAACGCGGGTCCACATTAGCGACCAACTTTGGTCGCAAATTGTTAAGTTTTTTTTACCAGATTGGTCTGACCAGTCCGGTCAACATGTTGACGAATATGGCGACCAAGTAGCGACCAACTTTGGTCGCTAATATCTTTAAGTTTATTTTTTTATTTTTTTTTCAAGTTTAGCGACCAATTTTGGTCGCTATTTTTGGCAGACCAACTTTGATCGCTAATTTTTGATCATTTTTTTACTGTTTTCTAATAGTGTTAGAATCACTTACAAATTTAATTATTATCCCATTTTAAAAGTAAACATAAGCAAAAATGTCATAGAGATTGCTAGAAAGCAGAGAATTTCAAGAAGATATTAACCCAATAGATTATGCCACATAAATGTTATAGAACACGAATAAAATGATGACTTATTTTCCTTTACAACAGGAGTAGTTGTCAAGACTATCAACAATTATATAGTATAATTGCTTACACAATTATGTTCCAAAAGAAATGCATACCAAGTGTCATCACTTCAGAAATTAATAATTGTATTATATATTATATAGATTATATGGTTACCGCGTTCAATCAGCCACATATATGTAGAAATTATTAGCACCGCCCACCTCACATTTTCCCCTTTTTTAGTTCTATAGCAACAGGAGAAATTAATGTATTGAATTGTGAAAAACTGAAGTTATTTAATTTACTTATGGTCTAAATTAGAGCGCTTTTATGAAAAGTGAACATATTAAGCTTATTAATGTTTAAGTTTAGGTGAATTAAACATATTTGGTGATTTGAGTAATTAATTCGAGTAAATCTGATCACAATCTATAGCCAGATTATGTAAATGATTTTTCTTTGTGCTAATCATATTAATACGTTGTTATTTTACAAACATACGAACAAAATTCACACAAGAGTTAGTATATAATTATTGCACTCTAAATATTTATCTCCACCTATAATTATAAGAGGGTGGTTAAGGATTGGATGTATTAGAGATTTGAAAGAATATATCAGCTTCACCAGTGTGACAACGATTGGGTCACTAACTCTTGACTAAAAGCAATACCCATAGGACCCAATAGTTGCATAATTGCAAAGACATGGAGTTAGTCCAACCAAAACCCTATAATTAGTGATTAGCACGTTTATTTGTGTCACTTATATGTGCCAACTTGTAATTATTTTCCTTCTTCCATAATCCCATTTCTGATTTTGCTTTCAATTCTCCATTAGTTGTCCAAATTATGGAGCTTCTCTTTTGGAGAAACTTCAGTACAGCTCAAGGAACTCCAAGAATAGTAATCCTTGTTTTTTTAACATTAATCTTTCTTGGTCTTATCCCTCTTTACCACCCTTTTAATTTGTATGCTGCAGATGTTATAGTAGTAAATCACTCTTCTAAAAGATCACAACCATATCATATTGAGGACCAAAAGATTAAGATTGCAGAGGAAGACACGTGTGATGTATTCATTGGAGAGTGGGTTCCTAATTCAGACGCTCCATATTACACGAACACGACATGTTGGGCGATACACGAGCACCAAAATTGCATGAAATATGGGAGGCCTGATACTGAATTCTTGAAATGGAGGTGGAAGCCAAAAGAGTGCGAGCTGCCCATTTTTAACCCGTATCAGTTTTTGGATATAATGAGGAACAAGTCTATGGCATTTATTGGAGATTCAGTGGGAAGAAACCAAATGCAGTCTTTAATTTGCCTCTTGTCCCGGGTACGATAATTTCCCTCTTCTTGCTAATATTATATTGCTTAAGATATGCCTTTGATGTAGATATAAAAAAAATTTCTTATTCCTGCTCGTTTAATATCCATAAATTCTGGTTAAATTACATGACCTGATCACTGGATAGCCTCCCCCCCAAATCCCAAAAAAGAAAAAAAAAAAAAACCCACCCTCAAATTCTTTTTCCTTTTAGTTTCACTTGGCTTGTAGTGGAATCTAGACGGTAGCATTAGAGGAGGTTTGGTTTACCTAAGGATGGAGTATGGACAATGGTCGAAGTTTAGGTGTTATTCTATTAAAGCATCTAGACTTTTGTCTCAATTTAAGTGCCCAATATATTCAAAACTTATTGTTTTATTAATCCGGATTTCTATCAAGTTAGTTTTCTAAAAGGAGTAAAAGGCTTTTATTGAAAGATTTTTTATTTTCAAGACTCTGAATATGAAATTTCTAATTACAGGTTTGAATTTTTTCCAACAATTCCGACCACTACATAGTTGGTGCCAAGCACTAAGCACTTAATATATAGGTCGGATGGTAAGATATAGTAGAAAAACTGGAAATTTTATATTCAGCTTAAGATGTTGGCGTGGGCTATTGCAATAATTCCAGTCCCGATATATATTAGCTGTGCTGTGCGCTTGTGAACATGATACAGTAGGCCGTTAAAAGCAGATCTAATCAAAGTTGTCTTTTTCTCATAAGAAGCAAAAGGCCACTATCATGATGAGATTGCTCGATGGATACTTTTGCAATTATGTCCAAATGAGCCAAAAATAAAATAAAATAAAGAACTACGATAATTGGAAGCACGTAGAATCGGCGTCCGCTCAGGGAGGCAGCTAAAGCAATTATTTTAGGCCCCAAGTTGAAGGCCCCCATTTTTTTCGTTATTAGTTAATATTATATTATTATAAAAATATTATCGTAAAACAGATACTAATCTATGCTTTTTCTTTTTGGAAAGATATAAAGGTTATGTAGAAAAAAATAGAGGTTATTTAGATTTTCATAATAAACATGCAATATAACAAAATAACAATTTGATGACGATATTGATAATAATAAAATAAAAATAAACTCTTTTGTAACATCTTTTAAAGTAGATTATTTCTTATTAAAAGTAGATCAAGTAATTTCTTTTAATTTCAAATAAATTTGAACTATTTCAAATGAATAAAATTATTTTAAAATCTACTTTGTTAGTAGAAAATTAAGATTATTAGCAAGTGTTTGACTATAGATTCCCAAATTTGTTTTGAAAAAACTGATTTGGGTGAAGTTTGGTTTGAAGATGAAAATGTGTTTGGACATTAGTTTTCAAAACATATTTCACTTTTTTTTTTTTTGGAATATGAAACATGACTTATATCCCCAAGTTCTAAAAACTATCACAAATACCCAACAGTACCTTCATCAATAACATTCATTTATACTATCACAAACTATAGCCCTGAACATAAATAAATTTGGTACAAAATTATCATTTTTATAATGAACTACATAATACACTATCAGATGACCGTGAATACAAAGCAGCATTGTTATAAAATAATAAATGGTGGGCTCTTTTATAAAATATAAAAGTTTGGGGCAATTTTTAAAAAATATAATAGTAATATTTTGGGCCAAATCCGGCTCTTGAGCTAGTTTTGGGATTTGGGTTTTGAGAATTTGTCAAAATATGAATAAAATTTATAAACAAACATGTATTTGCCAAAAAAAAAAACCCAAATAACTTTTGGCAAAATCTATGGCCAAACGGGTCCTTAGATGGCGGGAACTTATGAAAAGGTTTTCTTAACGATATATGTTTCTTATAAAAAAATCTGGAAGCCTTGATGAATAAAGTTAGTAGATGCCCGTGATGGTGGGAGCTAGCAAATAGCCAAGTGAAGCATCAAAATACATAAAAGATGATCCGTAAACTATCATTACAAAACAAAAAAGAAAGGAAATCATAAATATATAAAATTTTATTAAATAATATTTTCACGTTCGACTTTAGGTCAATTTTGTTGAGCCGCCCCTGCCTAAGATGCTAGCTTAGAGTTTGTCATATTGTATCATTTAGTCGTGTTTAATTTGTTTGCCAATAGTATATGACGAACGATACTTGGCTAGTCGTGGGTCGATCCCTTAAAAAATATACTTAGAAACCAAGTTGTCACATTATGACAACTTGTTAGAAAATCAATTATGGGCAACGTGGGTTCCTTATCTCTTTCTACATTAAGAAATGAATCAAGAATATATCAGTCCTTTCTTGATCTCTTTTTAAAATTTAGCTACATCCTTGATCTTCCTTTAATGAAATTATAAATTTAAAATAAAACTAATTAAGCTCGAATTACATAATGAGTCATGAAAAAAAAATTACATAATGCAATAAAGGTTTGGTGCTTTCACTCTGGCTTCTCATTGCGGGTTGCGAAATATCAGATTTTGTTACTGTTGTTAAGTGTACAAACAAAATTTTACATTAGAAGTTGATAAAGAAAATAAGATACTATAATGTGCGTTTGAATAGTCATGGTGTGAGACATTTTGGATAGATCATACACACTTGACTTAAAGTGAATAGCTAGTACCACATCAACATCATGTTACGAATGATTTAGAGTTGGTTTAGGCTAACAACTAAAGCCTCACAAAAAATCATGTATCTATGGGTTAAAACAAACAGTATAACATCATATTAAAAGTTGGTTTCGTTAACCAACAACTGCAAATGCTTGAATGTGTGTTTCAACAAAACAAAAATGATGAAAATTAACTAATAAGTCACTAATTCATTTTGGATTATTTTTTTGTTTTTTGTATTACAGGTGGAATATCCAATTGATATTTCTTATGACGAAGATCAAAATTTCAAAAGGTGGAAATACACAACCTATAACTTCACCTTAGCAGCATATTGGTCACCATTCTTGGTCACAGTTAAAGAATCAGATCCTGATGGTCCAAGCCACACGGGACTTTTCAATCTTTATCTTGATGAACCTGATGCAAAATGGATAACCCAAATTGAACAATTCGACTATCTCATCCTCAATTCTGCCCACTGGTTTACAAGGTGCAGCGTCTACTATGAGAAAAATCGAATAATTGGTTGTCGTTATTGTGGACTTCCAAATGTCACTGATCTTCCAATAAATTATGGCTATCAAAAGGCACTTAAAACAGCTTTAGAAGCCATCAATAGATTAAAAAATTATAAAGGTGTTACTTTCCTTAGGACTATTGCGCCTTCTCATTTTGAAGGTGGTGAATGGAATAAGGGTGGAAATTGTATTAGAAGAAGGCCATTTAGAAGTAATGAGACAACTTTGGATGGTTTAAGTTTGGAATTTTATATGACACAAGTTGAAGAATTTAAGATTGCATCTGAGGAAGGAAAGAAAAAGGATAAGAGGTTCAGATTATTGGACATGACACAAGCCATGTTGTTGAGACCAGATGGTCACCCTAGTAGATATGGACATTGGTCTAACGAGAATGTGGTTTTGTATAATGATTGTGTACATTGGTGTTTGCCTGGTCCTATTGATTCTTGGAGTGATTTTTTGCTTCATATGTTGAAGTTGGAGGGCAGGAGAGCCTTTGAGGAAAGTCTTCAACTAAAGTAAGGGAGGAAAATAAAAATCAATGCCTACCCTATTTTTTTATTTGTTTATTTATTTAAATTGTGTTGTTTTTTGGTTTAATTTAAGGAGGAATCATATTACTTGACCTGAAAAGTTGTAACGATTGACTAGGAAAATAATGTAAAGAAAGTACTATTGAGCTGAGCATGTGTTATATTTTGATGATTAACAAATCGTGTCTGAGAACTAGGTTTCATGTTCCAGTTTAGTGTGCTGCTAGATCAAGGTGAAGACAGGAGAGATGAATGTGAAGTGAACCAGGTACATAGCAGGCTGTTGGCAGAATTTTGTTCGAACGCGAAAGGGCAGTATTTTCATGCGAGTTACAATTCCTACAAGATCATGTTTGTGTCCTAAAAGAAACACGCATATTGGAGGACTCCATGCACCAAAAGGAATTTGTATTAATGGGAAACACTTGTATGGAGAAAGAAGGTTGAAAGTTGAAAACAAATAAGGAAACCAGATCTGAATAGGAGAGGTTTTCCTTAACCGAAATATTTTAGATTTTTGAGCATTAATTGAAAAAGACTTCGGCCAATCATACACCTTAAAAGAAGATTTTTTGCCACATTTCAAGACTACTGCTAGTTAGAGAAATTATTGAGAAATCTTTTGACAATAGCAAGCATATAAAAAATGTACTTTGTGAAGATTCAATCAAACCAAATGAAGAACCAGCTCTTGAAGATGAAGTTGTTCGAGTTCTTTTGTTGTTAGGTTGAGTCTAGTTTTATGAATTGCAACCTATTTGCTTTTAAAGAAGTATAATAGTAGGTTATTTTTTAAACTATATTTTTGTAAGTTTTCAAGGCTAGAGTTAGTTTGGAAAGAGGTTGCTGCAATTGGGTTGATTGTAGGGGTTAGAGTATTAGTGTAACGACTCGACCAGTCATTTTAAGCTCTAGCGCGTCCTTCAACGGTTTGAGGCCTTGAGTAGCTTCACTTTAGGTATTATGACTTGTATGTGTGGTCAAAATTGAATTTTGGGAAGTTTAGAATTGATTGGGATGCAAAAATTCTAATTTCAGAAGCTTTAAGTTGGAAGAATTGACTAAGATTTGACTTTTAAGTAAACGACCTCGGAATCCGGATTTGAAGGTTCCAATAGGTTCGTATGATGATTTCAAACTTGGGCGTATGTTCAAGTTGAGTATCAGGTGGTCCGGGAGTATTTCGGTGCTTATTATGGAAAGGTGGCATTTTGAAAGTTTAAGAATTTCTTAAGTTTGACTTGAGATGGATTTTAATGTTATCGATGTTCCTTTGGGATTTCAAGACTTGGAATAGGTTTGTATTGTGATTTATGACTTGTGCGTAAAGTTTGACGCCGTACCGGAATGTTTAAGTATGAAACGCGTTCGTCTAAGTTTAGAAGTTTGAAAGTTGAAAGAAAGGTTTCGATCGTCGATTCACAGTTTTGATGTTGTTTGATGTGATTTGAGGTCTCGAGCAGGTTCGTGTCATGTAGTGGGACTGGTTGGTATGATTGGACGGGGTCCCGGGGGCCTTGAGTGTGTTTCGGGATGGTTTCGAAATATTTCTCCATGTTTTGCTACTGCTGTTGCTGGTTCTAGTGTTGTTTATCGCGAGGAAGGATTTTTGGCTGCTAGATATTTGTGCTTCGCATTCGCGATTGAGGGCACGCATTCGCGAAGGTTCGAGGGGCAAAGTGGGGCATCACATTCGCGAAAGGGAAAGTTGGCTTGGGGGAGATTGGTCTTCGCGCCCGCGATGGATTGGACGCGTTCGCGATAGAGCAGCCTGGTGAAGCATCGGGTTTGCGAGGCCAACCTTGCGTTCGCGAAGAAGAGTTTGGGTCCTGAGTTTGTTGAGCTTCGCGAACGTGAGGCCAATGCCGCGTTCGTGATGAAGGTTGCCTGGGCAGTGTATAAGTTTGCAAAACGGGTTTTGGCTCATTTTTATCTCAAATCTTCCATGGGAGTCGATCTTGGGGCGATTTTGGAGGAGCTTCTTCGTCACCCATCACTAGGTAAGTGATTCCTTCACATTCTGAGTTAAATACATGAATTATACATGGATTTTAACATGAAAATTAGTGAACATTGTGGGGTTTTGAAAAAAACCTAGAATTTGGAATTTTTTGGATTTTTACCACGGACATGGAATTGAGAATAAATCATATATTTGAGTTCGTAATGTTATGGGTAAAGTTTATCTTTAAAAATTTTTAAAATTCGGGCACGTGAGCCCGAGGGTTGACTTTATTGTCTTTTAGAGCAGCGTTGGGGATTGTTATGAATTGATTAATTATAAGCATTTGAATATATTTTGATTGAGTTTCATATTGTTTGACTAGTCTCGGATCATTTGGCTTGAATTGAAGAGTTAGAGAGGCGTTGGAGCCGGTTTTGAAACATCGAAGCGAGGTAAGTCTCCTGTCTAACCTTGTGAGGGGGAAATTACCCCTAGGTGATATTTATTGTTATGTGTAACTAGTTGTGGGTGTTACGTACGTACGAAGTGAAGAGAGTCTGTACGTAGCTAAAGCATGTTATGTCCGGGTAGACTTAGGACTTTATCATGTAATAATTGAATTATTTGAACTCGTTCTGCTGGCTTAATTAATTAAAGTTATAACTGAATTTGATTTTAAAAAAAATATACGTATACTAGGCCGAGCCTTAACACTTTGAGTTGTGGGCAAGTTATTTGAGAAACAATAAAGATTATATTAATTTTGTGCTCATGTACTGTATTGTGAACACGTGTCTCATAATTCGGTAACTTTCTTCCTTTTCTTGTGGAGCGGGCCGAATGCCTCGGCAGTATAATAGATGCATCTATGGTTCGTGCCGCTCGACCATCGATAGTGTACACATTATTCTCGATTGGGCAGAACGACCTCGACAAAATCGTGCGTTATATCGCTAGTAGTCTGAATATTCACGAGATAAACCTTCAACTGATGCCGACATTTTTATGGTAATCCTTACTTATTTGATATCGGCACTTGACATTTTCTGAGCTATTAAGGTAGAATACAAGATCGATAAATTTATACTTTAAAAGAAATATTTGGAAGATTACGAAATTTATAGATTTACCCCACTATCACTGTGCACTTCATATATGTTATGAATTAATATATGATTTTATTACACCTCTAGTAAGTGTCGATATCGACCCCTCGTCACTACTTCTCCGTAGGCGCATCTGTTGAGGAGACTTCATGTGAGCTGCAACCCAGGTTACGCATCGCAGTCCATCGACTCTCCATCGTACTATTTACTTTATCCTGTCTTATTTACAATCTGGACAGATGCTGTATTATTGTTGTACTCCTTAGAAAATACTCATGCACTTCAGACACCGGATTTTGGGGTTCCTTGGGGTTGTTCATTATTGTGGTTCGTGTAAATATTATCAGTTACCCTGTAAATTCTATTTTATACTGTTTAATTATTGGAAATTATGATTTTAAAGTAATAAAATGAGTAATCAAATTGGTAAATTACCGTTGGCTTGCCTGACGGCGGCGTTAGGCGCCATCATGACCTATTGTGGATTTTGGGTCGTGACAATTAGAGTTAGTCCCCTTAGTTATAGAATTGTAACTTAAACCTGCTCTTTGAAGTTTAGTGGAGATTTAAAGAAATTCCTACTGGGTAGGTCATGATTTTTACTTCCTTGAGCAATGAGGTTTCCAAAATAAAAATATATGTGTTGATTATTTTTCCATAATTGTTTTTGTTTATGTCTATTTGGTAGTTCAAAGAACTAGGTTCTTCAAAAATGCGAAAATCAGGCTAAACAAAATTTAACCCCCTTCTTGTGTCTTAGTGTAGTCTAAAATAATAATTAGTATCATAGTAGGTTCTTTTATAAGAGGCTAACACCTTGAAAGAATCCACAATGGCTGCACCACCTGATGCTCAAGAAGGATAATCAACCGTTAGTTCAGCACTGTTTAATGAGAAATACTACAGATGGTGGAAGGAAAGGATGCATAATTTTTTGGATGGAGAAACTTGAAACTCTAGGACATCATTGAGAAGGGACCAAAGATTCCCATGATATTTTATGAAAAGAGTGTCCCCATAGACCAAAGCCAAGAGAAACATATTTCGAAAAAGATGTTAAAGGTGTTCAAAAGAATGCCAAAGCTAAGAAGATTCTGATATGTGGCGTTGGTCCAAATAAATATAACAAAATCTATACTTACAAAGATGCAAAGACCATATGGGATGCTCTGTAGTGTGTTCATAAAAGTACCTTTCAAGTGAAGTAGTCAATGATTGACATGCTAACTAGGCAATACAAACTGTTCAAGATGAAAAAGGGTGAAACTATCCTGGATGTCCATACTAGGCTCACTTTAACTATCAATGAATTAATATCTCTTGGAGAATTTATTCTTCGTAACAAAATTATAAAAAAATTCTACATATTGCCCTCTTCATGAGACAGTAAGGTCAATACAATTACTGAAGTTAGAAACTTGGATACAATGACCCTTGATGACCTCATTGGAAACGTGGAGACTTATGAATTAAAGATAAATCAGGATTGCCTAGATCGACAAACTTCTAAACCTCTCAAGGCCAAGAACCTTGTGCTTAAGACCACTCAAAAACAAGACATTGAAGAAGATGATATGACATTGCTCATTAGAAATATTCAGTGGGCAATAAGGAAAGGTGAATTCCTGAAGAAAGGAAGTTCATCAAAATCCAAGATTGTGAAAGAAAAGTAACAACAACACTTATAGGTGCTACAAGTATGGAATATCACTTCATCAAAGACTGTTCCTTGTGAAACTTGAGTGGAAGAGGAACAATTCTGATAAGGGAAAGTAGCAGAAGAATGACCGGGTTCTTCCTGGATGAAGAATGACTAATAAGGTGATGGACAGAATTATGAAAAGAGTTATGATTGTCATGTAATCACCCTTAACTGATGAGTCCGATGATGATAATGATGGAAATGAAGATGAAGACCAGTCATTGATGGCTAAGGAGGAGAGTGATTCATAATCAGAAGATCTCCTAGAATTGATGGCAAAATCAGACTCTGATGCCGGTGAGGATGAAGAACCTGAGGTAAGTTTTCAAGACATCAAAGACAAAATCCACACTTTCTCTAAAAAGAAATTAATGTCCTTGTTAAGAAGATTTTTTATGAAAAGGAACAGTTAATGAATGACTGTGCATCACTTAGGCTTGAACATAAAGATCTGAAAATAAGTAGAGAAAATCTTGAAGTCTTTGTAGTAGGCCTCAAGGACCAGATTCTTGTGTTAGAAGATAAGATGACTGCCTTAAAAAATGAGAACAATAAATTTCTCAATACTCCAAATAAAGGAAAGGACCTAGCTACTGATATATAGAAGAAACTAGAAAATGATCTAAAAGAGGCAAATAACAAACTTCTAGTTAAATATAAAAAGGCTAGGACACTTCAAGAAAACTTAGATAAGGCCATATTTGAATTAGAAAGGAACTTGAAATGGACCAGGTCTTCCCAAATAATATTCAAGATGCATGAAAACTGCAGTAATAACGAAAAAGATCTGTGACATACTAAGGTTAAGACTGCATCAACCCACATAGTAAATAAATATTCTTGGCAATCGTCTTTGCACTCACTATGAAAATACTGGACACTTCAAATAAACATGCCTATTTAGAATCCAAGCAAGCTTAAAGAATGTTGCATGTGTTGAGAAAAGGAAAGTGATGAAACCTGGTCCTTCATTGAAAGGTAATAAATTACTAGTGTGCACTAAGAAGAATGTTATTCATTCATTTACTCAAAGAAAGGGGCCCAAGCTTGTCTGGTTTCTAAAACTAATCTACGAATATTTTTGCAGGCCAAGATAAGACGAAAGAAAAATTGATGGTATGCTGAAAATTCTTCTCCCGCCATATGATTGGAAATAGAGACAATTTTCTTTCACTAAGAGCCTATCAAGGAGAGAATATGGGATTTGAAAATAGCAAAAAAGATAAATATAATCGGCATAGGTAAGGTTGGTAAGTCCCACACTCATGCTATTGAAATGTGTATTATGTCAAAAAATTAAAGCACAATTTGTTGAGTGTGTCTCAAATGTGTGATAAAAGGGCATCAGATTCTTTTTACTTCTAAGAACTTTATGGTTACGAAAGAAAACACTGGAAACCTGGTTCTCCAAGGAAAAAGGCACAAAAACATTTACAAAGTTGTCATCATGTCTTCACCTAAAAATGAACTCGCATGTCTTAGTGCACTTGATACTGACTCCTTTTTGTGGCATAAAAAGACTATGGCATGTTAATTTTTTTATGCTAAATAAATTAGTTACCAAAGACTTGGTCCTTGGGCTGCCCAAGTTAAAATTCAGGAAATATAAATTTTGTAATGCTTGTGTTAAAGATAATCAGGTCAGATCATCATTCAAATTCAAGAAAGCGGTAAGTATCTCTCAACCTCTGGAACTACTTCACATAGATTTATGTGGACTTATGAGGATTCAGAGTAGAGGTGGAAAGAGTTATGTGTTTATTATTGTTGATGTTGTTCTAGATTTACATCGACTATTTTTTTGGCAACTAAGGATGAAACATTTGATATGTTGTGACTTATGTGAAGAAACTGCAAAGAAAATAAATAGCCATGTACTAGCATTAGACTTGACCATGGAACTGAATTGAAAATGCTAACTTTCTTGTGTTCTGTGCTGGAAATGGTATAGATCATAATTTCTCTTCTCCTAGGACACCACAATAAAATAGTGTTATAGAAAGAAAAATAGAACTTTAGAGGACATGTCTAGAACTATGTTAATCAGTAGTGGACTTCCTATAAGCTTTTTGGGCTGAAGTTGTGCATGCTGCACGGTACATCATAAATAAATGCATGATTAGGCCAATAATTGATAAAACACCCTATGAATTACGTAAGGGTAGAAAACCAAATGCAACCAATCTAAGAGCCTTTGGAAGCTAGTATTTTGTACACAACAATGGCAAAGAGGTTCTAGAAAAGTTTGATGTTAAAAGTTATGAGGGTGTCTTTCTAAGCTACTCACCACATAGTAAATCTCATAAAGTGTACAATAAAAGAACAAAATATGTTTAAAAAGTATGCATATAGTCCTTGATGAATCTAACCATTTGGCTGCGAAAGGTACACAATGTTACACCCCATATTTTTGTACGTGAGAGTACGTTGTAAGCCAATTGATGTAAGCTTAGAAATGAGATCATCTATGAAAGTATATAAAGTAAGTTAATCATGGAACCTCAGATGTTACAAATATTGAAGATCATGAACAACAAGTACAAAGAGGGTTGGAAGGTGCAGAAGCTAAAAGAACTGAAGAAAATAATGTTTCGTCGAAAGTCGACAAGTTGGGAATGTCATAACCCTTACCTTTGGAGTGAGACTGGGGTTCTTAACATGATAAGCGGTTTATGTTATAACTTATTTTAGTATTATTATAGTCATGTGTTAAGTTTTGAGGTCCAGCGAGTTGTGGAACAAAAGTCAATGAAAGTCATTACAAGTTACGTTCATAAGTTTTGCTGATATTTGGGTCAAATGTCACTGTGATTTTTTCCCAATATAATTAGATTAACAGGTTGGTCCACCCATAAAATTGAAGATATATGAGTCTATCTTATAGCGCATTAAACCATTTTCCAATACGACATCTAGTTGAGAGATATATGCGTTTTGCGAGACTGCGCAGATTACTAGGTGACAAGTAGGTGTGTCACCTACTTGCTTAACTGAGAGGACTAAATATGTCCAAAAAGGGATTATTTCGGGTCGTACAAAGAGCCTTTTAAGGCTTATCTACTACAAATATAACACTCATTATATAGCAAAATAACTAGAGATAAGCCATTGCAAAAATCCTCTCAAAAATTGAACATAGACCGTAACTAATTTTCTTTAATTTCAAGTTCTAGTTGGAGGAAAACCTAGGGTTTGAAGAACCAAAATTAGCGCTGAGATATTCGTCAAATAAGGTAAGTTTACAGCTCTCTTTCATCCATTTTTTCTACTAAAAATGTATGGAAAGTCGTTTTACAATTGTAAGAACTCTCGGGATGGTGAGCAAAAGTCGTGAGTTCGAGTTATTCAACTTGTAGTGGATTGTTTTGTGGGCTGTTTCGTGTTGCTGTTTGATTTCATGTTTTGCTACTGTTTTAGGGAGTTTTGGAGGAGAAAGGGTGTGGAGAAACACCACATAAATGTAGGGTAGGGGGCTGGTCGTTCATCGTAACATTTTCGGGCTGCTTGACACTACTACGGTGGTTGTTTTGTGTATGAAGAGATTGGGGTGTGTTGGGCTGTTTTATAGTATTTTGTGGTGTATGTAAGGTTGAAAAATAATGTATATATGTTGTTATTATTTTTTCTGTTGTTGTTTGTATTATCTCGCATTGGGATGAAGTAAAGATTATAGGGGAGATGCTGCCTGTTTTAATATAAAATAAGCTTGTCGTTCGTTACGCAATTTTTGTACCTTTCGTAACTTTATGATAGTATTATTATCATTGTTGTAGATTAAGGTGCGAAGAGACGAGTCAACGTGGTTATTGGAAAGATTGTGATACGGTATGTTAAGGCTAAACCTTTCCTTCATTTTGGCATGATACCATAATTACATGTGTTTGATAACGAGACATAAAGAGAAGTTCATATTCTTGAACTTATGTAAATTATCCTAGTCTCATAAGTTACAGTATTCTTCCTTATAGAGACTTTATATTTAGTTAAGTATTGTCTTCTTCCAGTCAAGAGAGCAGAGGGTCTATATAGAGTATTACATTATTTTCACCACCACCGAGCAATAATTGGTGGGTAGGCCCCTACCGGGCAGTACTACATTATTTTCACCACCTTTGAGCTATAATCGGTGGGCAGGCCCCTATTGGGAACCTCTGATTGGATGGTAAGTTATATACTGAGCCTATTGTAGCCGAGCTCCTATGAGCGAGCCTAGAATTGCCAAGATACAGATCCTAGCATGGCCGAGCGCCTATGAGCGAGCCTACTACAGCAGAGCAGTTATATGTACCGAGCCTTATAGAGCCGGACATCTATTTTACTTACTATATTGAGAGAGTTGAGTCAATATCAGCAGGTAAGCATATCTTCAGATCATCTTTGATTCCTAGTTACTTTCAGTTATTATATTATCAGTTCAGTTTCAGCTTTCAGTTATTCTGTTGCCCTACATACTCAGTACATTATTTCGTACTGACGTCCCTTTTGCCGGGCATGCTGCATTTCATGCCTGCAGGTCCTGATAGACAGCTGGATAGATCCTCCCAGTAGTCAGAGTCAAACATCAATTTGGTCGGTAAACTCAAATTCCTCGGAGTTACTAGGTCTAGACCTTGGAGTCCATTTTGTATAGACAGGTTTGATGGGTAAGTCAAGGCCCTGTCCCGACCATAATACAGTTCAGCTATCTCTATAGGCTTGTAGACAAGTCCTGTATAGTTTGTATATCAGTAGATGTTTATGGCGGCCTCGTGTGTGTATATGTATATATATATATGAGCTTTTGGGTATGTTTACCCCACAGATGAGAGAGACAATATTTTCAGATGATTCAGAATATGGCCTCATTGACCTAAGTTGAGGGTTACCCCTCCAGAGTTTATAGTTACAGAGTGATACGCTTGGGCCGAGTATGGCACAGGATGCCGGCGACGGCTCTTCAGGTTTAGGGTGTGACAAACTTGGTATCAGAGCAGTTCTGTCCTAGGGAGTCTATAAGTCGTGTCTATAGAGCCTTGTTTATAGATGTGTTGTGCACCACATTATATAAATAGGAAGCTACGACAAGGAATTTAGAAGTCTGTTACCCTTCTTTTAAGTCCAAATCATGCTGTAGAGCTGAGGCATTATAGTTCGAGCCAGGACTTATGTTTGCTAATGATATAGAGATACTTGCAATTAGATAAATTACAGCTAGCCAGAGGGCTAATACAGCAGCAGTAAGGGCACTAGTAGAGAGAGAATTCTTGACAATGTGGCCCAGTTTGAGGCCCTATCAAATCGTGCATACCTGATGTGCGAATTTCTTATTTATGACCCTAAGACGGGAATATCTAACATACCCAGAAGCAAGGTGAAGAAGGGTACGAGGTACCCAGTTAATGAAGATTATCTGAATTTTCAATTCAGGCAAAGAAATATAAGGATCCTAAGTTATCTTCTCCAGAAATAGAGGTATGTACAATTGGCCACACCCAAATCAGTTATGCCCTATGAGAACTAACATAAATAGTTTAAGAGAATAATGAGATATCAGGATCCAGCTTGGTTTAGAGTAACCCAAAATGGCGGATTGAGCCAGGTGAGCTAAAAGTGAAACAATGTTTTGTTGAAGTTTTTAGAATAATGTGAGACGGAAATATTAGCAGGAGAATAAGAAGAGAGTAAATGATGCATTATGAGTAAGGTATAATAAATAGGTGATAACGGTAAATCAAAATATGGTAGGATGACAGAGTTTATGGTCAAGTGAAGGAAAAGACAAGAGGTGACAGGCCTTGAGACAATAATAGAGTATAAGCCATGAAATCATATCCTTATTTTGAGAAATTGAGTTGGCGACTCCAACGTAATTTCCAGAAGGCTATGTTAGACCCCCTCAGAGTAATAAAAATCAGCATAGGCTAATAAACAAGATAATCGAGCATAAATTATTGATGAAGGAAACAACCTAAGAGAAATTACGCGGACTATACATATGAGTATGCACCAACGAGTAGTTAGTAGTTGATTTAGAAAGAGCCTAGTTATGGCTAGACAAGAGGATACAGATAAACCAGCAGATCGCGCAAGATAAACCTAGTGAACCCCAGTATAGGGAATTCAATTTCGCAGATTCGACATCATAATCCTTGCGAAATATTCAGATAGGAGTTGAGGTAGTTATAATTGTTGTATAGGTGTTACGGAAATAAAAAAGAGTGCCACGGGGAGACAATAACAAATTTGAATTCAAATGTAACCCTATGAGAACAAGGGCACGGAGGTATGCAACTAAAGATATTTTTAGGTGAGTAAGAACATCAAAAATTCCATCGAGTATATGATGTAATAAGCTCGCAGCATTACAAGAGTCAGAGAGTCTTCCCTAAGTACTACACAAAAGATTAGCTGAGGAAATAAGGAAGAGGCTTCAACCTAAGTATAGTAACCTGAAGAAGGAATAGTGTTTTAACAACAGTCTCACTACAACATTGTAAGCACTCCATAAGAAAGTGGCACCTATCGTGGCCAACGAACGGGACGTAACTATGAGTTGCACAATATTCCAACATACGTGGGAACTAAGATAAGCTTAAGTATTCATGCAACAAGTGCTAGAAGGACCATGATAAGTAATTGCTTGCGTTTAAAGAAAGTTGAGAAGGCACGAAAGGAATTATATAAATGACCCAGAGTTAGTTATGTTATGAAAGCACTTAAGATTCTGAGTATTATCCATGCAACATATATGTTGCCATTCATACAACTATAGGAGAGTCCAATATAAGTTAAAAGAAAGAATTGAGTCCATGTCACAGACAAAGGCTTGAATTGTCAGAAAGTTATATCATGGATGTTCCATAGCATCCACGAAAGGCTAAAGTAATAACTAATACCCTGAGCCACATATGGGAAGATAGCTTAAGCCTACTTAAAGGGCGAGAGAGAAGAGGAAACTTAAAGAGTTACATCAGCTAAGTAAATAAGGAGTCTGATTATTAGATCCAGATAATTATAGAAGTCGCGATTCAGAACATTGCAGAATCACTCTTAATATCAGAGGTATAAGAGAGATAGTACAACAGCCATATTCTATAACAGCTCTTCGATAAATCCATTTAGAAGAGTACCGGCCTCATAAAAAGTCAGTATAAAGCTCCCGTCGGAATGTGTATGCATCAGAGGTGCAAGTACTATAATGGAGCTTTAAGGTGTGAACGTGAATTCTACCTATGTGGAAGGAAGGTTATGAAAGCGACAAAAGATACAATGCAACATTTAAAGATAAGAAAAAGGTAAAGGTAAAGAAGTTACGAGATACTTAAGTGAGAAGGTTGTGAATAGTCCAGATTTTAGATAGAGGTCTAGAAGCGTCATGATTCAGTATCCAGAAATAATAGTTAGTGGTGTCGTCAATGACATATCTTCCAGTCTATGGTTTCCAGGTATCGAGAGGTCTAGTTAAGGGAGTAAAGAAGAGTTAGAGATGACGTGATGTCTCACTTGAGGTTCCAGAATAACATAAGAAAATCTATGGTGCTAGAAATTTAAAGGAAGGTTGCGAATAGTATAAAAGATGGAATGATGCCTTGGTAGTAGAATGAGAGTGTAATTGTGATAAATGATAAGAGAATGAAGTTTAGGCTTTTGATTAGTAATGATTTAAAGAGAAGGGATTTCATGAATTGCACAGTATTAGAATACCCCCATATAATGAATCATGTTGGGATGCAATGAAATATCGCCCCATACGGTTATTGAAGTATAATATCGCCCCTAGGTGAACCAGGCTAATCACTTCAGATGTTTCCCAATGAGACGTGCGCCCTAGCGACATTGTTACGTAAGAGGTTTCAAGTCATCAGTGATAGATTATAGATCAACATTAAGGTGAATTAACAATAGATAGGTAAAAGTTCCAAAATATGAGATGAGATTAGGCTGTCATTCTTAAGATGAACAATAATGAGGAAGCATTAAAGGACTTAGATATATATATATATATATATATAGAGAGAGAGAGAGAGAGAGAGAGAGGGAGAGAGAGAGAGAGAGGATAAGCAGCGAGAGAGTAACTTAGAGTTGAGTATTAGACCTCGGTAATAATAAATTGAAGTAAGTGTTATGGTATAGTCTGACCTACCTAGATGCAGTAAATTCATAAGGATAGATAACTAAGACTATGAAACTAGATATAGCATTAGTCGTAAGTTCGACAAAGTACCAAGCGAAGGACTTCAATACACCTATACATGCCTTGAGGGATAGCTTGTCATAGTTCTGCATATGTTCACAAAGTTAGGCCTAGAGATTGGATAATATCTGGAGGAAAAAGGAAAGAAGAGTCACATAGGCGCACATACAGGGATAGAGTCGTACAGGTTGCATGACAAAAGGTAGCAACAGTAACGAGATTGGAAGAATTCCAACCACAGGTCGTGGTGCGAGAAAGAGGCCTAAAGGGGGGAACTCCCTAGGCTTTGGATTTATTCACAGAATAGTTGCCTAGATGTCACGGACAGTAATAAAGTATTTGTAAGAGCTATAGGTTATGAGACTGATAAGCATATCAATCAACATTCGAGGACGAACGTTCCAAAGGGGGGAATGATGTTACACCCTATATTTTCGTACGTGAGAGTACGTCATAAGTCAATTGATGTATTCTTAGAAATGAGATCATCTTTGAAAGTACATAAAGTAAGTTAATCATGTTACCTCGGTGGTTACAAATATTGAAGATCATGAACAACAAGTACAAAGATGGTTGGAAGGTGCAGAAGCAAAAGGAATTGAAGAAAATATTGTTTCGTCGAAAGTTGAAGAGTTGGAAATGTTATAACCCGTACTTTTAGGGTGAGACTAGGGTTCTTAACATGATAAGAGGTTTATGTTATAACTTATTTTAGTCTTATTATAGTCATGTGTTAAGTTTTGAGGTCAAGAGAGTTGTGGAACAAAAGTCGAAGAAAGTCATCACAAGTTACCTTCATACGTTTTACTAAACTTTGGGTCACATGTTACTGCAATTTTCTCCCAATATACTTAGAGTTACGGGGTGATGTACCCGTAAATTGAACAACTATGAGTCTATTTTCTAATGCATCAAACCGTTTTTCGATATGATATCATAGTAGAGAGATATATGCATTTTTGCGAGACTGCTAGATGACAAGTAGATGTGTCACCTACTTGCTTAAATGAGAGGACTAAATATGTTCAAAAAGGGGTTATTGCGGGTCGGCAAAAGAGCCCTGTTAAACGCTTATCTCCTGAAAATATAACGCTCATTATATAGCAAAACAACCAGAGATAAGCCCCTGCAAAAATCCTCCCAGAAATTGAACACAAACCCTGATTGATTTCTCTTCTTTTCAAGTTCTAGTTGGAGGAAAACCTAGGGTCTTAAGAACTAAGATAGAAGCTGATATATTCAAAAAATAAGGTAAGTTTACTGCTCTATTTCATCCATTATTTTGCTGGAAATGTATGGAAAGTCGTTCTATAATTGTAAGAAATCACGAGACGGTGATCAGAAGCCGTGAGTTCGAGTTATTCAACTTGTAGTGGACTGTTTTGTGGGCTGTTTTGCGTTGCTATTGGATTGCGTGTTTTGCTACTACTTTAGGGAGTTTTGGAGGATAAAGGGTGTGTAGAAATACCACATAAATTTAGGATGGTGGGCTGGTCGTTCGTCGTAGCATTTTCGTGCTGTTTGACACTACTACGGTGGTCGTTTTGTGTATGAAGAGATTGGAGTGTGTTGGGCTGTTTTGTAGTATTTTGTTGTGTATATAAGGTTGAAAACTAATGTATATATGTTTTTATTATTGTTTTCTTGTGTTGTTGGTGTTATCTCGAATTGGGAGGAAGTAAAGATTATAGAGAGATTATGTCCGTTTTAATATAAAATAAGCTTGTCGTTCGTTATGCCATAGTACAACCTTTCGTAACTTTATGATAGTATTATTATCGTTGTTGTAGATTAAGGTGCAAATAGACGAGTTCAATTATTGGAAAGATTGTTGATAAGTTGTGTTAAGGCAAAACCTTTCCTTCATTTTAGCATGATCTCATAACTACATGTGTTTGATAACGAGACATAAAGAGAAGTTCATATTCTTGAACTTATATACATTATCCTAATCTCATAAGTTAATGTATTCTTCCTTATAGAGACTTTATATTTAGTTAAGTATTGTCTTCTTCCAGTCACTAGAGCATAGGATCTATATATACATATACAATATTACAATATTTTCTCCACCATCGAGCTATAATCGGTGGGCAGGCCTCTATTGGCCAGTACTACAGTATTTTCACCACCATCAAGCTATAATCGGTGGGTAGACCCATATTGGGCATCCTCATATCACATGGTAAGTTATATATCGAGCCTACTGTGGCGGAGCGCCTATGAGCGAGCCCAGAATGGCCGAGATACAGACCCTAGTATGGCTGAGCGCCTATGAGCGAGCCTACTAAGGCAGAGCAGTTATATGTACCGAGCCTTATACGGCTGGACATCTATTTTACTTACTATATTGAGTGAGTTGAGTCAGTATCAGCAAGTAAGCATATCTCCAAATCATCTTTGACTCCTAGTTACTTTCACTTGTTATGTTATTAGTTCAGTTTCAGCTTTCACTTATTTTGTTGCCTTACATACTCGGTACATTATTTCGTACTGACGTCCCTTTTGTTGGGGATGCTCCATTTCATGCCTGCAGGTCCTGATAGATAGTTGGATATACCTTCCCAGTAAACAGAGTCCAAAATCAGCTCGATTGATAAGCTCCACTTCCTCGGTGTTACCAGGTCTAAACCTTGGCGTCCATTTTGTATATACAGGTTTGATGGATAGGTCGAGGTCCAGTCCCGACCACGATATAGTTCAGCTATCTCTAGAGGTTGGTAGACAAGTCCTGTATAGTTTGTATATCAGTAGATGTTCGTGGCGACCTCGTCAACCTGCACACACACACACACACACACACACACACACACACACACATATATATATGTATATATATATATATATATATATATATATACGAGCTTTTGGGTATGTTCACCCCTCAGATGAGAGAGACGATATTTTCAGATGATTCAGAATATGGGCTCATCGGCCTAAGTTGAGGGTTACCCCTCTAGAGTTCACAGTTACAGAATGGTACACTCGCGCCGAGTATTGCACTAGGTGCCAGCCACGCCTCTTCAGGTTTGGGGTGTGACAAACTTGGTATCAGAGCAGTTCTATCCTAGGGAATCTACAAGTCGTGTCTAGTAGAGCCTTGTTTATAGATGTGTTGTGCACCATATTATATAAACAAGAAACTACAAGGCATTTAGGAGTCTGTTACCCTTCTTTCAAATCCAAATCGTACTATAGAGCTGAGTCATTAGAGTTCGACCTAGGACTTATGTTTGCTAATGATATAGCAATACGTGCAATTAGATAAATTACAGCTAGCTAGAGAGCTAATACAACAATAGGTAAGGGCACTAGTAGAGAGGGAATTCTTGACAATGTGGCCCAGTTTGAGGCCCTAGCATATCATGCATACCAGATGTGCGAATTTCCTACTTAAGACCCTAAGACGAGAATATCTAACATACCCCGCAAATAGCAGGCCATGGGAGTATCAGAAGGTAAAAGTATAAGTTTCAACAGGTAACAAAAGAAAGGTGAAGAAAGGTACGAGGTACCTAGTTAATGAAGATTATCTGAATTTCCAATTCAGGCAAAGAAATATAAGGATTTTAAGTTACCTTCAGCAGAAATAGAGGTATGTACAATTGGACACACCCATCTCAATTATGCCCTATGAGAACTAACATATATAGTTTAAGAGAAGGATGAGATATCAGGATCTAGCTTGGTTTAGAGTAACCCAAAATGGTGGATTAAGCCAGGGGAGCTAAAAGAGAAACAATGTTTTGTTGAAGTTTTCGGAATAATGCGATAGACAGAAATATTGGCAGGAGAATAAGAAGAGAGTAAATGAAGCATTATGAGTAAAGTATGATAAAGTGGTGATAACGGTAAATCAAAATATGGTAGGATGACAGAGTCTATGGTCAAGTAAAGGAAAAGACAAGAGGTGACAAGCCTTGAGACAATAAAAAAGTATAAGCCATGAAGTCATATCCTAATTTCGAGAAAATGAGTTGGCGAACATGAATTATGGACCAGTGGATTTGATAATAGTTGGCATCATGAGAATTTCAGGGACCATGTTCTGGCAAAAATAGAATGGATAACAAGAGAATAACCTTTAAAGGTCATTCAAGAATATGGTTCCCTAAAGAAAGCACTATGAGCAGACTTAAGCTTAAGGGACTAAGTGTGCCAGTTACACTACGTGCCACCCTCGTGCGTAAGGAATTCATATATCCTTGGTACATAGGGGTTATCTCAAGGCGAGTAAGAGTCAGTGAAGATGTGAAAAGATGCCACAGATAAAGAGGAAACTATGGAATAGTAAAGGAAGAATGCAGTGAAAAGGAGAAAGGGATGAGATTGCATTTATTAAGATCCTACAGATATGTTATGACTCCAGAAAATTGTGCAAGCACGAAGGCGGGGAGATGCAGTAAGGGTTCCCACCCATAATGTTATTGATAAATAAGTGCGAATGAAAACTTGATATATAAGGAGCCAATGTGAGAGGTAAGTTAAGACAAAGGAAACAACCCTAGAGAAATTACGCGGATTATAGATATGAGAATGGACCAATGAGTTGTTAGTAGTTGATTCAGGAAGAGCCTAGTTATGGCTAGACAAGAGGATACAGATAAACCAGAAGATCGTGCAAGATAAACCTAGTGAACTCCAACCTATTGTTTCCAGGTACCAAGAGGTCTAGTTAAGGGAGTAAAGAAGAGTTAGAGACGGTATGATGTCTCACTTGAGGTTACGGAATAATATAAGAAAATCTATGGTGCTAGCAATATAAAGGAAGGTTGCGAGTAGTACAAATAAAAAAGATGGAATGTTGCCTTGGTAGTAGAATGAGAGTGTAATGGTGATAAATGATAAAAGAATGATGTTTAGGCTTTTGATTGAGTAATGATTTAAAGAAAAGGGATTTCATGAATTGCATAGGACTAGAATACCCCCCATAAGATGAATCATGTTGTGATGTTATGAAATACGGTAATTGAAGTATAGTGTCGCCCCTAGATGGATCAGGCTAATCACTTCAGATGTTCCCCGATGAGACGTGAGCCCTAATGACAGTGTTACATAAGATGTTTCAAGTCATCAGTGGTAGATTATAGATCATCATTAAGGTGAACTCAACAATAGTTGGATGATAGTTCCAAAGTATGAGATGAGATTAGGCTTTCAGATGAATAGTAATAAGGAAGCATTAAAGGACATAGATTTAAATATATAGGATAAGCAAAGCGAGAGTAACTTAGAGTTGGGTAGCAGACCTCGGTAATAATAAATCGAAGTAAGTGTTATGGTATAGTCTGACTTACCTAGATGTAGTAAATCCATACAGGTAGATAATTGAGGCTATGAAACAAGATATAGCAATAGTCATAAGTTCGACAAAGTATCAAGCGAAGGACTTCAATACACCTATACGTTCCTAGAGGAAAGCTTGTCATAGTTTTATATATGTTCACAAAGTGAGGCCTAGAGATTGGATAATAGTTGGAGGAAAAAAGGAGAGAAGAGTCGCATAGATGCACATACAAGGATAGAGTCGTACAGGCTGCACGACAGAAGGTTCCAACAGTAACGAGATTGGAAGAACTTCGACCACAGGTCGTGGTGCGAGAAAGAGGCCTAAAGAGGGGAATCCCCTAGGCTTTGGATTTATTCATAGAATAGTTGCCTAGATGTCAGGGATAGTAATAAAGTATTTGTAAGAGCTATAGATTATGAGACTGATAAGCATATCAATCAACATTCGAGGACAAATGTTCCAAAGGGGGGAATGATGTTACACCCCATATTTTCGTACGTGAGAGTACGTCGTAAGTCAATTGATGTATTCTTAGAAATGAGATCATCTTTGAAAGTATATGAAGTAAGTTAATCATGTTACCTCGGAGGTTACAAATATTGAAGATCATGAACAACAAGTACAAAGAGGGTTGGAAGGTGCAGAAACTAAAGGAATTGAAGAAAATAATGTTTCGTCAAAAATATACAAGCTGGGAATGTTATGACCCGTATCTTTGGTGTGAGACTAGGTTTCTTAGCATGATAAGAGGTTTATGTTATAACTTATTTTAGGCTTATTATAGTCATTTGTTAAGTTTTGAGCTCAAGCGAGTTGTAGCTATGCAGAAGGAACTAAATCAGTTTGAAAGAAATAAAGTCTGGCATTTGGTTCCTAACCTAAAAAACAGAACACTCATTAGAACTAGGTGGACGTTAAAGAATAAGCTGGATGAGGAAGGAAACATTACCAGGAGTAAGGCAAGATTGGTTGTACAAGGTTACAATCAAGAAGAGTGATTGACTGCGATAAATGTTTGCTCATATGGCAAGGATTAAGGTGATACACATGCTCATTGCCTTTGCACCATACATGGGTTTCAAACTGTATCAAATGAATGTGAAGAGTGCCTTCCTAAATGGGTACTTGAAAGAAGAAGTGTTTGTGCGACACCCTCCAGGTTTTGAAAGTCATGACTTCCCAAATCATGTTTACAAATTGGACAAGGCACTATATGATTTAAAACAGGCTCCAAGGGCGTGGTACGAGAGACTATCAAAGTTTCTCCTGGAGAACGGGTTCTCATGAGGCAAAATTGAAAACACACTATTCCTATTGAAAAATGGCAAGAACTGCTGTTAGTGCAACTATATGTAGATGACATCATTTTTGGAGCCACGAACGAAATCCTATGCAACGCATTTGCTGAACTGATGGGCAATAAGTTTGAAATGAGTATGATGGAACAATTAAAATTCTTCCTTGAGCTTCAAGTCAAGTAGAGGGGAAAAGGGACCATGACACACTAACAAAAGTACATCAAAGAGTTACTCAAAAGGTTTGAAATGGACAATGCAAAATGATTAACACACCCATTGGTACTGCTACTAGGTTGGATATGGATGAACCCAGTGTATTGGTACACCCGTTGATGAAAAGAAGTACAGAGGTATGTTTGGATCCTTAATCTACTTGACTACAACTAGGCATGATATTGTGTATGGTGTAAGGTTATGTGCAAGATTCCAGTCTACTCCAAAAGAATCGCACTTGAAGGCTGTTAAAAGAATTCTGAGATATATTAAGAGTACTCAAGACATGGTTCTTTGGTCCCCAACTGGAGACTCCTTCAAGTTGATTGGATATGCTGATGTTGACTATGCTGGGTACTTGGTGGGTAGGAAGAACACATCAGGAATGACTCATTTTCTTGGGTCATGCTTAATCTCAAGACCATCTAAGAAATAAAATTCAGTGGCCCTGTCTACAATTGAGGCCGAGTATGTAGCAGTTGCATCATGCTATGCTCAGCTTTTATGGATCAAGCAACATCTGGAATACTATGAGGTGATGATTGAGAGTGTTCCCATATTTTGTGATAATACAAGTGCTATGAATAAAGCTAAGATCCCAATTCACCATAAAAAAACTAAACATATAAATGTGAGGCACCACTTTTTGAGAGATAATATCAAGAAAGGTCACATCTCTATGGAATTTTGCAAAGCAGAAGAGCAAATTGCTGACATATTCACCAAAGCTTTAAGTAGGGATCACTTTGAAAGAAACCATTAGGAGTTTGGTTTAATCAAAATGGATTAGAACATTCTTGACTTCCCTTAATAATTGGCTATGTCTTAATAATTTGTTTAGTGAGTAAATGTGTAGAATAATGTCTAGTCCAGTCTTATACTGTAACCAAAGGTGTTAAATGGGCCGGGCTGGCCCGATTCCAGACCAGCCCTGATAGGTTTTAGACTGGACCAGACTAGCCCGGTAGTAAGGGGCCGGGCAGGACTGGGTTGGGACGGAAACCGGCCTGTGCCAGGTAGAATTTCAGTACCGGTTAACCGGACCGGTACGACCCGCTACTATCAAGTCAGTTTGGAACCGGTTAACCGGACCGGCCCGGACCGGTTCAACAGCTAGTTCAAAATTTAATAAAGTTGACTGTTGGCAACGATCAGCTGCCATTTTGACCGTTGCCCAATGGCTAATCTGCAAGAATAGCCCTTTTTGGACATTTTTCTTCAAAAATAACACTTTTATTATTTACTAATTTTAGCCCTTTGAAAAACTATAAATAGACCCCCCCCCCCCTTCCCCTCCCCCCCTTCTTCATTTCTTCACTCATCTCTCAATTCTTAATTGTCAGTTTCTCATTCTTCACCTAAATTGCAACCAACTATTTGGCTCTCATTTTTTAAAAAATTTATTTATGGTATTATTTGAAGCTTGAACTTTGAACAATTGATGTTTCTTCGTGGTAACATCGGAGTTGTGAAAAATAATTTCAAGAGTTCAAAATCATTAATTGTTCAATTTATTGCGAAATTCGGTACACTTATTCCAACTCTTTCTCTTATTTAATATTTTATTTGCATATTTAACTTTTATTAGTAGTTAAATTTTTACAATATGGTTAATGTTGCAGAACGAGTTTGTAATAAAGTTTCTAATCGGGCTAATCGGGAAAATGGAAAAGGAGGTATTACTTCAACTTCTAGTAGTAATTTAAATGACTTTACACATGTTTCTGAAATATCCCCTGATAATAATATAGATTATGAACAATTAATGGAAGATTAAGATATAGAATATAATGAATTAGAAATTAAAGATGAGACACGACTTACACCTAGTAGTGTTGGAGTTGGTAGCAGGGGTGGTGGTCGTGGAACTAGTAGTAGACCACATGTGGCCCCGACTAGTAATCGTAGAAGGAGAAGTAAGTTTGAAAATATTTTGACGAAATAGAGAAAACTAATTGAGTTAGATGCAAAATTTGTAAAGATGATTTTAAACATAAGACTGGAGGAAGTTTTGGGGGGATTGGGACACTTAGTAGACATATGAGACTTATTCATCCTATAGAATGGGGCTCTGATTTAGATGAAAGTCAAGGAACTCTAAACCCGTAGTACTGGAGAACTTATGAAATATGATCAAATGAAGGATCGTGAGGAGTTAGCAAAAATGATTGCTTTGGGTTGTCTACCTTTTTCTTTTGCTTCTTCATCATATCTTGTTATGTATATTGAAGGGATTTATATTCCTTTATTTAAAGGGATCCCTAGGAGTACTTGTAGATCTGATATCTTTAGTCTTCATGGACAATATCAGACATACATTTGTTATTTCTTTGACCATCTTCCTTGTAGAGTTTCTCTAACTTCTGATATTGGCCATGCTGTTAATAGAAATAATTATTTGACAATTACATGTCATTAGATAGATGATAATTATTGTATGCAAAAACATATTATCGCTTTTAAATATGATGATATCAAAGTCATACTACTATTTTTATTAGTACTACTATTTGCGAAGTTGTTGCATTTTACAATATGAATAAAAAAGTATTGTATATGTCTTTTGATAATGCTTCTAACAATAATGCCGCTATTTCAATATAAAGACTACATTCGAGACCACCACTTGACAAAATTTTCCATGTTAGGTGTGCTTGTCATGTTTATAATTTAATTGTTAAAAGTGGCCTTGATTTATTTTTGGCGGAGATTGCTCATGTTAGAAGAGCAGTTAGTATTATTCAAGGAAATAATAGACAATCTAGAATTAGGGAATGTAAGACTAAGTGTACCGAACATAACCTGATTCATGCCAGATGAATTTGTTACTAGATGGAATTATACATACCTGTTTTTAAAATGTTGCTGCAAATATAGATTGCCGATAACTGAAGTTGCTAATGCGCATTGTATTGATTCAAACCGTATGTTAACAACTAATACTTGGGAGGTCATTAATGATGTTATTAAATTTTTACGTAAAATTTTATACAGCTATTGTTGAGTTTTCTGGAGCATATTACCCTAACGTTACTATGGCTTTAGTACATATAGCTGAAATTTTTTTTCTACTCTTTGAATTTAAAAAGAAAAAAAATATATAAGGATGTTGTTGAAAAAATGCAAGCAAAATTCAAAATATATTTCTTTCCAATTGCTCCTATTTACTTAATTGGTGTTGTTTTAAATCCTTCTATTAAGATGTCTAATTGTCACAAATCAATCAATATTTTATATGCTTATATGAAGATTGGAAAAACTGAAACCCCAGATATATATTATTGTATGAATAAGCTAAATGATTATTTACAATAATTATATAATTATTATGCAAATATAATTGATGTTGCTGCTATTAATGTAGGCAATATTAATGCCACTATTCATTGTACTACTTCTAGTACATCTGCGACTATGGATGAAGATGAATGCCTTCATGGTTTTAATATTTGGTATACATTTCCTTCCACTCAAACCAGTGGCAGGAACATTGATGAACTTCAATTCTATTTGCAAAAGCAAACAGAGCCTCGCACAAAGGAATTTTCACCGTTGGCGTGGTGGCATGAGAATGAAAAGCAATTTCCTGTTCTTTCCGCTATGGCTCGGGACGTGTTAAATGTGACAATTTCAACTGTCACATCTGTGAGTGCATTTAGTCAAGCAAGACAACAACTAGGAGACACTTGTCACTCATTAGGAAGCAATGCTTTGGAAGTTTTAGTATGTTTCAAAGAATGAATTAGATCGGAATGAAGAAATCAAGGACATGAAGATGTTGATAAACCAGAAGACAAGGAACTTGGAGATATAATAACATATGGTAACCCATCTGAATTTAACACTCCAGAAGATGGCCAACAGGTTCATATTGATTATGAGGAACTTACTAAGACAATGTAAAACCTTTGAAGTTCTTGATTTATACTTAATAATTCAAATTTAAATTTACTATTTTTTTCTTTAATTTACTTGTTGTAAAATGTAAACTTTAATTTGCAAGTTAAAAAAAAAATGAACTTGCAAATTATAAGTTAAATTTTTTCCAATCTTCATTGTATTATCTTATATTCTTAATGAAATATTCAAACATAAGGCTTTTAAAGACTTTGACATTTTTTTTTCAAAATTCCAAATATAAGGCTTTTAAAGCCTTTGAAATTTATTCAAACACTCTTTTTATAAGATATTTTTATGTTTTACATTTTTACTTTATCCTAAATTATGATAGTTATACAAAATAGACAAAATGAATAAATAAATAAATAATAAAATCGGCCCGGCCTGGCCCCTTAGGCACGGAACCGTTACGGTTCAAATTTTCACGGACGAGGCACGAAACTAGTAAAATCGGTATTTGGAAACCGATAACCAGACCGATACGGAGTTCAGCCGGTCTCCTTTTCCACTAGCCCGGCCTGGCCTGGCCCCTTGACACCCATAAATGTAACATATGCACGCATGATATTGACTTTAGGGCATGGATGTGTAATCAAATGACAAAAGCTTGGACAAGAAAATTTCTCACAATCAAGATTGAGGAAATAAGTCAAAGAACCTGATTGTATGATACCCAAGTATGTACCCTTTTTTTAATTGATTGTTGTACTTAACTGTTAAACTGCCATGTCATTCAAACTAGGTTCTCACTCACCTCATGACCAAATTTCTCTAACCCTAGGTAATTAAAAGTGGATCAAATTCCAAAAATTAAAAATCGTAAAGTCATAAGGTGATTATGATTGATTCCAGTTCACGTGTAATTAGGACTAGTTTCCTAAACTTCCCTACACACGTCTCTACCGCCCAACTAAATCACCTAACTGCCACTTTTAAATTTCAAAATATGATAGCCAGCCCTCTTTCCCTTTTAGAGCCGGATTAGGATCAATTAGAAGAAAATTTTAGGCCGAAAAAGTGTCAATTTCATCCACTATAAAACCTTCTCATCTCACCATTTGTCTCTAGTCCGATTAAAATCGGTTAAGAAATTTCCAACCTTGAACAACAAAAATCCTAGTTTTCTTCCTCCTTCAAAATCACAAAATACATTGCAATGACGAACTCACCAAGCAAAATTCCCTCCAAAATTCTTGACGAAAATCCCAATCCTAATCTTAATACACCTTTTTCTCACAACCACCCAAGTCGAGTCTGCCAAAGAACCATCCTCCCCACCAAAATCCCCAAAGTATTTCACTGGTTTGGTTGACTACTCTGATGAAGAGGATAGTGAAGGATATGAAGGTGGAAACCTAGTTGTGGGGAAGCCACAAATTGAGGAGGAAGCGAACATTGAGTGTGAGCAAGAGGTTGGTACTGTACAGGCAGAAGACGTTTCTGGTAAAATGTTGAATGATGAAGGGGATATTGGGATTCATGCATAAGTAGTGGAAGCTAGTAAGTTGGTGATGGAACAAAAGGGCGATAAAATTGCTGATGGTGTGATTGAGTAGACACCATAAGAGATAGTGGGAGAATCTGGGGAGAGTATTAAAACTGGAGTAGAAGTACTAGAAGCCCTGGACAATAACCAGGTTCTTCTGCTGATGGTGATGGAGAACATGTCATAGTAGGAGATATTAAAGGGATGACTGTGCAACAGGCAAGTCAGGTTCAAGAACCTGGTTCTTTGAATGCTGACCCAGAAAAATTTGAGTCTTGATAGGACTAACACTGAGGAAGAAGAGGAAAAGGGAAGAGAAGCAGAAGTTGGAAAAATGAAGTAGTGATGACAGTGATGATAAGGCCCTGGTGAACTTAATTGCAAAGATGAAGATGAGGAAGCAAGCTGAGGAGAAAACCATCGCCAAGAGGGTAAAGGCTATTGTAAAGAAAGCAATCTTACCCCCTTTGTCTGTTACATTAGGAGGAAGAACACCAGTAACAAGAGGGAAGAGCAAGGCAACACTTGAAAAAGTCTTGGAGGAGATCAAGAAAAAGAAGAAAGATAGAGGGGGTTCATACTAGTTGATGAGTCTGATATGGAGGAAGTTGATCTAGTAAGTGGAGAAGAAGAAGAAGAAGAAGAAGAAGAAGAAGAAGAAGAAGAAGAAGAAGAAGAAGAAGAAGAAGAAGAAGAAGAAGAAGAAGAGGAGGAGGAGGAGG
>MCJB01001558.1:44240-56541 GCA_002018475.1 Nicotiana obtusifolia | reverse complement strand
ATACAAACTCTCCCCTTCTTAAAAAGGTACCCATCATGCCACTGATACTTCTCAATCCGCTGCCCACTAGTAATGGCATCATACACACTCTTAAATTTAGGGTCATGCTCATACATAGACTTAATACTCTCAAAACCCATCAACCTAGACGCTAACGTGATAGCCAAAGCAAACTTCCTAGATAGTGCGTCGGCTACTACATTCTCCTTTCCCTTCTTGTAATGTATCACGTAAGGGAAACTCTCAATGAACTCTACCCACTTGGCATGTCTTTTATTTAGCTTCTCTTGACCCCTAATATGTTTGAGGGACTCGTGATCACTCCTAATTACGAATTCCTTAGGCCATAGGTAATGTTGCCAATGAGCTAAAGCTCTTACGAGGGCATACAACTCTTTATCGTACGTAGAGTAATTCAAGGCAGCCCCCTTCAACTTCTCACTAAAATAGGCAATAGGCTTCCCATCTTGCATAAGAACACCTCCAATTCCCACCCCCGAGGCGTCATACTCAATTTCAAACGCCTTACTAAAATCAGGTAATTGTAACAATGGGGCAGAACTAAGCGTACGTTTCAACTCTTGGAAGGCACCCTCTTGCGGCTCCCCCCACACAAAAGGCGTGTCTTTTCTCACCAACTCTGTGAGCGGTGCTGCTATGGTGCTAAAGTCTTTAACAAAGCGCCTGTAGAAACTAGCTAGTCCATGGAAACTTCTAACATATGAAACAGTAGTAGGAGTAGGCCAGTCCCTAATAGCTTCTACCTTAGATGCATCTACTTCAACACCATTAACACTTACAACATATCCTAGAAATACAACTTTCTCTACACAAAAGGCACACTTCTTGTAATTAACATATAACTTTTCAGCTCTTAATACTTCAAACACTTGCCTTAGGTGATCAACATGGTCATCTAAACTTCTACTATAAATCAGGATATCATCAAAGTAGACAACCACAAACTTATTAAGAAACGGTTTAAGCACATGATTCATTAATCGCATGAACGTACTAGGTGCGTTGGAGAGACCAAAAGGCATCACCAACCATTCATACGGATTTGGTGGTAACTGGACCTAAGATCAATCTTAAATACACTTGAACCACAGAACTCATCTAGCATGTCATCTAACCTAGGGATAGGATGACGATACTTTACCGTTATCTTGTTGACGTCTCGGCAATCAACACACATCCTCCAGGTGCCGTCTTTCTTTGGAACCAGGATCACGGGTACGTCACACGGACTTAGACTCTCTCAAACTAGCCCCTTACTCACTAGCTCATCAACTTGTCGTTGCAACTCCTTAGTATCCTGTGGATTTCTTCGATACGCGGGTTTGTTCGGAATTTGTGACCCCGGAACAAAGTCAATTTGGTGTTCTATCCCCCTCAACGGAGGTAGTCCACTCGGCATCTCCTCGGGAAACATGTCTCTGTATTCCCGCAAAACATCATTAACAACACTAGGCAAGGGGTGAATGTTAGTAGAAACTTCATCGTCGCACTCGATCAAATCAGCTGCCTTATCTTCCTCAATCTCCTCGTCACTCTCTACCTCACAAACAGTACAATCATGTTCATGTCTTAAGGTAGAACCATCACTAGTTCCTTCCCCGGTATTCTTCCAAGTAAAAGTAGTTCTTTCAAGGTTCTCCACTCGGATACTAAGTTCCTTTACTTCAGCCCATAGCTCGGCTAAAGTAATATTGGTCACAACCTTTTCTCCTTTCGTAGCCATGTACCTGCAAAAGAAACAAGACTAGAGAATCTGTTAAGGTTAGTTAAAATTCTCTCTCTCACTTTTTGAATGACTCTCGGGTTCACTCAAATTTTTGGGTAGGATTTCACACTTGTCTTCAAACTGGCTTCCTCTAATTGACCAAGTTCCTTAGCGACCTTTCAAGTTCACAAGATCAATAGTTTTCTTCGGGGTGAGTGAAGTTATGCGACTCGATAGGCAGACAGCTTTTTAAGTGAGCACAAGAAGCCAAGAATTATCTACGAAAGTGGAAATTCTGAGTTTTAGCACGAGGTCCTACAAGCTCAAAGATTAGTAATTACTTAAGTAGGGAAATTACCTAAGAGTTACTAATTAGAAGTAGTGAAATTAAGAAGAATTTCGAAATGGAAGAGATAAGGAAATTTTAGAAGCTTTCCCACTTTAGTTTGGAGAAGACCAATCCTTTCTCCTTAGCCCTTAGGATTTTGGGTCCCCCCCTTTCCTTTTCCAACACAAATTAGCCCCTCCTCTCCTTGTCTAAATAGAATTTCAACTCCTTGAAACTTCTCCCTTTTGGATTGGGAGTTATTTCCTTATTGGACTAGAATTAGAGTTTCCTATTCTCCTCCTCAAATTTGGCATCCCTAACACTTTTTAGTCCCTCTCCCACGTTTTTCAACCAAATTATTCAAGAACAACAAATTAAAGTTCAAAAACTTCAAGAATTCAAGGCAATCTCGTTAGGAACGTTTGAGGATTTAAGAACCTCTTCAAGAACAACGTAAAACTCTTCAAGAACTTCAATTTTAATTCCAAGAACTTCAAGATTTTCAAGATTCAATCGTGCACCTTCAAGAATTTCAACTAGAGTTTCAAGATTTCAAGATTATCGGTTTCTAACGATCAAGAACTTCACGAATCGGTTCAAGAACGTTTCTTTAGCAATCTATCTTCAAGACTTCAATCCCTAGATGATTTAACGACTTCAACCAACAACAATTTTCGATTTTTCTTTCTTCTCTTTTTTTTTCACGTTTTTTTTTTCACATTTTTTTTTTGTATAAATCAAAAACGAAATTAAAGATAGAACCTAAACTAAGGCACGAAGAACAGGGTTGGGATTGTAAGAACAAACCCTTTCCAAGCTCTGATACCAACTGATGCAATATTAAAAAGCGGAAACAAGAAAACAAAAGATAGAAGCAAGACGCTCAATGAACTATCAAGACAACAAGTAAGAACTAGTCTACTTGCCTTCTTGATGAAGTCACGGAGTACCTATACTATACGAACAACCCTCAAGACAACAATGGTCTTGCAAACTGTTCGATCAAACAAAGGAACAAGTTCAATTTTGAATCACACCAAAATTGGACAAGTTAATTCACACGATTTTGGGAGCAATGTGCTGCCGGTTTTTGATTGATAATAATGTCAAAAGGTATCAAAATAATGAAGTGTTTAGGCTTATATAGAATGAGCCTTTACCTAAATCAACCAGGAAAAGAATAACTAGTTAACCTAAATCAACTAGGAAACAACTAATTAACAAAAAGGCCACAATTTGGCTAATTTAAAGAAAAGTCACGCAGGACCAAACAAATAAGAATTAATGTCTTCAATAACTACACGATAATACAACATAAACACAAATGTACATCTTCAACACAAGATTCGTCCATAGCAAGATTTATGGACGCTTGGATCTTCTCCAAGGCTAACCAACGCATTTTCTTGTCTTGTTCATAAATGGCATTGATAACACTTGATCAAATTTATTTGCATCAAGTTAGTGGTGGGAGCTTAGTGATCACATCTAATTAAGCTTTGTCGACTTCGATGCCTTCAGTTGTGACTTTGCGGCCTGAAAATATCCCCTTCTTGACTGTGAAGTGACACTTCTCCTAATTGAGTATTAGGTGACTGTCTTCACATCATTTAGGCACAAGCTCCAGATTCCTCAAACAATCCTTGAGGTCATCCCCAAAGAGAGTGAAGTTATCCATGAACACTTCTAGACATTTCCCATTCAAATCTGAGAAAATTAACGTCATGCACCTCTGAAAAGTAGTTGGCGCATTGTAAAGTTCAAAAGGCATTCTTCGGTATGCAAATATTCCTGAAGGGCAGGTAAATGTGATTTTCTCAACATCTTCAGGAGCAATGGGTATTTTATTGTACCTTGAATAACCATCTAAGAAACAATAGCATCCACACCCTATCACCTTCTCTAACATCTAATCAATGAAAGGCAGAGGAAAGTGATATTTCCTCATTGTATCATTCAACTTTTGGTAGTCGTACACATCCTTCAACCAGTGATAGTTCTGGTAGGGATTAATTCATTTTCCTAAGTCCTCACCACTGTCATGCCCTTTTTTTCTGCACAACCTATACGAGGCTGATGCATGGGCTGTCGGAGATGGAAAATATTATATCCGCATCCAGCAGTTTGAGATCTCTTTCTGCACCACTTCCTCCAAGTTTTAGTTCTATTTGCGGCAAGGCTGCACTATAGGTTGCTACCTTCTTCCAACAAGATCTTGTGCATGCAGATTGCGAGGCTAATTTCCTGAATATCGGCTATGCTCCAGCAGATTGCTTTTTTATGCTTCCGCAATAATTCCACTAGCATGTGTTCCTAATCACCTGTCAAATCAGTAGAAACAATCATAGAAAAATTGTTAGTCTCCAAAAAAGCATATTTTAAATGTGTTAGGAGTAATTTCAACTCCAACTTTGGCTTAGTCATTTCCTTCTCAAAGTCCTCTTCATAAAATGTCTAGAACACAACTAAACGGCCTCCAATGGCCTAAATCACGCTTTCTTGTTTGCATTTCTGAAATGCCTTGTTCCTCTCAATTGAAATGCCCTCCTCAGCCAAAGGCAAACTCGATAGATCAATTCCTGATGCCCGAAAAAAACGTGCAATCCTTGCCCGGGACTTAAGATGTGACACAGTACCATCCACGACGAAAACAGGAAATGCCCCAAACTTAGAGAAGAGATTGATGGTACGGAAAAAAGTGAGTCTGATATGAGGATTACGAATGTGGGCTTTAAGTACTGCAGTTTCTTGCTGAACAATCCAATAGGACAAGTCCACCGCTACAGGTTTGTTTATCAAGGAATCAAACCCTTCTGCTCGGCCATACGGTTTCAGCAATTCCCAGAAGTTTCCACCCACCCCATTTCATACTCTCATGATATTATTATCTTCCAGAAATTAGAAAAATGTTTCTCCAATTTTTAATGCGAAGAAAATGATCTTATCTACCACTTGGTTTTCATCCTCCAATGCCTCAGTCTCTTTCTTGATCTCTGGGTATTCATCCTCTGATGTACTCGATTGAGTAAGACATCTTTCTAATAAATCACCTACCATCTTGTCTAGCTTGTGTTGTTCAGCTAATTCTCCTACCCTATCCAGTTTGAAACATGCATAGGCAGACGCCTCATCGCACGGGTATTTCATCATTCTCTTCATTTGAAAAACCACCTTCTCATTTCCCACTCTTAGCATGATCTGACCCTTATATATGTCAAGAATAGCCCGTCCAGTGCAAAGGAATGGTTTCCCCAAAATTAGGGGTACCTCCTTATTCACTTCCATGTCTACTACAATGAGGTCTACAGGGAATACAAATTTTTCCACCCTCACCAGAATTTCCTCAATTATTCCCTCTGGTATGATAGTGGTCTGATCGGCCAGTTGCAATGACACTGGCACATATTTTCACCCCCAGTTCTCCATCCGATTTCTTGAAGATAGACAATGCCATCAAGTTAATGGATGCACCTGAGTCGGACAAGGCTTTGTCAAAATTTACACCCCCTAGAGAGCAGGGTATAGTGAAGCTGCCAGGATCCCCCACACTTTTGATGAATTTTATTCTATAGGATGGCACTACAATGTGCATTGAGATTGACCACCGTCACTTCCTCTAGATTCCGTTACTCGAAAGGATTTCCTTCAGAAATTTTGCATAGGCAGGCATCTGGGTAAGCATCTCAGTGAACGGGATGTTCACATACAACTATTTTAGCATCTCTAAGAATTTTCCAAAACATCTATCTAATTCTCCCGCTTCATCTTCTGAGGAAAGGGTAACACTACATATGCTTGCTTTTTTCAACTTCACTATTTGGCTTTTGCTTATCATCTTCCTCCTTGCTGATGTTCTCCGTGGCCAAAGACTCACCGATTTTCTGCTCTTCTGCTGTTTTGGCTGAGTTATTCACCCTTTCAACCTTTTGTTTTGCAATAGGATCTTCTAACATCTTTCCACTCCTGAGAGACACGACTTTGATCGTCTCTTTTGGGTTCTTCTCAGTGTCATAGGGCAGAGTCCTAGGAGCCCTTTCAGATAATAAGTTTGCAATCTGTCCTGTCTGTCTTTTTAAATTCCTGATGGTCGTGCCTTATTCCCTGATGGTTATGCCCTGTTCCCGGATGGCTTTGCCCTGAGTCTCAAGTTTCTCGTATGATTTGTTTATAAATGCCTTCATTAGATCCTCTAAGCTTGAATTGTTGTGTTGTGGAGGCCGATACTGTTGCCTTTGTTGATTTTGGAGACCAGGAGTTCCCTGCATAGTGGCTCGGGGATTTTGCTGATGCCATAAGTTTAAGCTACCACTTGAAGAAGTCCATGAGAAACACTGATGTCTCTATCCCATAGAGTTGAAATTGTTGCCTCCTTGGTAGTTGCCTCTTCTGAAATTTCCCAATGCCTTCACTTCTTCCTCTGCAGTAGAAGTTTGACACTCATGAGACTGGTGTCCCATTCCACAAATGTCGCATCCCAATTGTGGTTGATTTTGCACTTGGGCTAGTGTTAATTGCTTGATGTACTTAGCTATAGCCGCAATCTTGGCTTGCATTGCTACAGATGATTCTACTAGGTGCGCCCCTGCTGACCTTCTTCTATCAACTTGGTCAATAGACCATTGTTCTATGTCTTCAGATAGTTCATTTAGGAGTGTGACAATCTCTTCTGGAGTTTTCTTCATCAGAGGGCGTGCAACTGCACTATTCAGCAATCTCCATGATGAAGAAGTTAACCCGTCCCAGAAATCTTGGAATTGCATCCATTGATCCATTCCATTATGAGGGCACCTCTGCAACAACTCTTTAATCCTTTTCCATGCCTCAAACACTGTCTCCCCTTCTCCCTGGCTGAAATTATGAATCTCCTTCCTCATCCTTCCTGTCATAGCAACAGAGAAGTATTTTTCCAGGAACTTGGTATTCATCTCCTCCCACGCACGGATAAAACCTGTTGGTAAACTCCTTAGCCAATACTTTGCATCATCCTTTAGTGAGAAAAGCAATGATTGAGGTAAATAACATCATGTGATGTTCCATTGTAGCGGAATGTGTTCATGATTTCACCGAAGTCCATCATATGGTTGTTAGGATCTTCATTGGGTTTGCCTCTGAAGACGTAGTTGTTCTAAATGGTCCGGATGACTCCCTGCTTGAGTTCAAAATTGTTAGTATCAATTGGTAGGGGCCTCACACTAGATTTTCGCTGGTTGTAGACCAGTCTGGCATACTCTCTTAGAGACCTCCCAGGCCTGGGGGCTCATTTTCAAACTCTTCTTCAACGAGGAGTCGGTTGAGATTAAATCTTTGACCTTCTTCAATCGTTTCCTCAGTAGCTCTAAGGGCTGCTTCAGCTGCTAATCGTGTAGCATGTTGTTGTGCTGCGTCTCTTACAGCTAAGTCCACTTCCTTTTCATTGGTCAGTATTGTATTTTGAGTTAAAGTCTAACCTAAAAAGGTTCCACTTGATTCTTTCTCCCTTCTCAATTGCCGCATGTGCTTGTCTAATTTCGGATTGTATGGAACCAATTCCTTGGAAGGGGATTGATTCATACACCACCAAACTTTACATATTGCCTGAGGCGTAGATAAGAAGAACGTAAAAAAAATTGTTCCTGAATTAGCATTGAAAACTATTTTAAACACTATTAATCGCCAATTCCCAGTAACGACGCAAAAATGTGACTTGCGCAAACCAGTGTATAAAATTTAGGCTCGCTAGTCAAAGATAGTATAGTTATTAAATCGTCTCCACATGGATTGGTTTAAATAATATTCAAATAAATCTTCGTTTAACACTATTCAGGAAAATAAACCTTTGATTTTGAATTATCAACGAACTAAGAGTAAAACTAACATTATCAACTATGTATGATTCTTGGAAATTGGGTAGCTAAGTCGCAACAATTGAATGTCAGTGAGAGAAATAAGGGCTTTGACAAGATATGTGATCAACTATTATTTGGGATAACTATGTGCTAAGTTCACTCTTAAGTTCTATTGATCTTAAGGATTCAAATTCTTCTTCCGAATTAATGAGAGTTCCGCTAAATAACCTAATGACAAGTGCTATGAACATATGCATTTCTCGACTATTCCTCTAAATTGGGTCAATTGATAACTCTACAAGCTCTTTCAATTACCTGTGAGAGTCGTGAAATTAACCCAAACAAGATAAAACAATGATAATTGCAGCAACACTTCTCTTCCGATTAAAGTAAATCCACAAATAACCTTCCAATTCAATTAGAAAATCGTTCAATAAATTCAAGCGACTAACATAAATCAAACCCTCGAATAACAATCAATTCACAATATTTGTCAATAACCTAAGAAAGACTACTCATAATGGAGATATTGTTTATCACACGAGTATTAAGAGGACAAGAAAATATTACAACCCACGAATTTAAATAAACTTTCGCATTGAATGATTCAGATGAAGTATTCAAAGTTTCGATCCGTTGTTTCCTTGCCTTCTTCTCTCCAAAAGTTGCTCCAAAAATCCAAGATACCTAGTTACTTCATAGTGAGCGCTCATGTGTGCGTTTGAGGCTCCTCGTGCATGGCCGCGCTTCTCTTTTCTTCCTCTCTCAGCTCGTTTTCCTCCCACTTCGTGCATTGTCTGTCCACTAATCCTCTCTACACCACCTACACCAAAAAGTAACATATTAGACCATAATTTAGGCTAAGTCCCTATCAATTCAACCAAATCAAGGACACAACGAGGGTCTAAATGTCGAGTAATTTTAAGCTCATCACTATACCAAGGTAAATATAAGAGAGATGAAAATCAAGTAAACCAAGTATATAGCAAGCAAGTGACAGAATGTTGTTCGAATGCGAAAGACCAGTATTCTCATGCGAGTTGGAATTCCCAGGAGATCATGTATGTGTCCTAAAAGGAATTCGCGTAATGGAGAATTTCGTGCACCAAAAGGAATTTGTATTTTATGGGAAACACTTGTATGAAAAAGAAAAGGTTGAAGAGTTGAAAACAAATAAGGAAACTTTTAGGTTTTGGAGCACTAATTGAAGAAGCTTTTCGGCCAACCTTGCACCTATAAAAGAAAACTTTTTGCCACACTTTAAGATTACTGTTATTGAGAAAAATCATTGAGAAAATTTTTGACAACAACAAGCACGGAAAAAGGTACTTCTAAAGATTCAATCAAACAAACTGAAGAACCAGTCCCTGAAGATGAAGCTGCTCGAGTTCTTTAGTTGTTAGGTTGACTCTAATATTCTGAATTATAACCTATATACTTTTAAAGAAGTGTAACAGTAGGTCATTTTTGAAACTTTATTTTTGTAAGCTTTCTAGGCTAGATTTAGTCTGGAAAAGGGTCGCTACAATTGGGTTGATTGTAGGGGTTAGGATACAAGAGTTAGTCCATTTGGTTATAAAGTTGTAACCTAAAACTGCTCTTTGAATTTAGTGGAGATTTGAAGAAGCTCCTATTGTAGGTCGTGATTTTTACTCCCTTGAGCAAAGATGTTTTACACGTAAAAATTTCTATGTTGATTACTTTTCCGCAATTATTTTTGTTTGTGTCTATTTGGATAATTCAAAGAACTCGATTCTTTAAAAATGCAAAAACCAGACAAGGCACAATCAACCTCCGTTCTTGTGTCTTAGCATAGTCTAAAATAACAAGTACTTTTGGTATTAAAAATTAAAACAGGATTTTAAGCATGCTTTATAGTTTAGATTGGTATGACAAATAATGTACTTTTTTTGCGTCACACTAGTCCCTTCTAATAGAAACTTACAAAAGCAGGGAAAGAGAGAGGGAAGATTGTGCAATCAGCTGCAGATCTAGAGTAGACACAGATAATCATATGTATTGTCATGGGCGACTTTCCAGCCTCGCCCCATGACCCCTTGGACGCGCCCCGTGGCGTCCTAGCAAGCCTCTCAAAGCCTAGCGCCACGGTCGGCCCCGTGGTCTTGGCCGCGCCAAGTGACAAGTGCGCAAGTGCCTCTGTCGCCCCACCAACACTCCTTGCCGGCGCCCAGCGGCTTGCGAGTGTCAACAATGCTGCGCGCGCAGACAATGCCGCACAGACAAGCGATGCAGCGCGCACAGCCAAGCCCGCGCGCATCCATCATGATCCAAGCACAAGTGCCAGCGCCCCGCCGCGGGCCATCATCAATAGTGCCGCGCGCTTAGACAGCAACGCGCGCGCAGACCCTGATCCTCAAGACAAAGTTGCTGCCATTGGACTTAGTTATTCTACATCATAGAAGACTAAGTTCCTTTCATTGTAAATATAGAATAGGTTTACTTGTTTTATATTCATTGTGCTCCTCGAGCTCATTTAGGTCTACTCTTGTAATTTTGGTTTATTTATTTTAAGCATTATTAGGGGGGTATCAGCATTCAAACATTTTCAGCAAGCATTCAACTCTCTGTATTGGTGTCTCACCCCCTCGACACCGCATTAGCTTTGTAATAGCTTTCAGCATTTTCAATACAATCATCAAAAATTCATCAAAAGCTTCCGCTGCTCTCAATTCTCTCGTTGCCTACGATATTGGTTTTCCCACGCGGCACTGACAATCTAGTCTAGCATGCGGAGGGGACCTCAGTTAGCGGACGGCAATCGTACTGACATCGATTGCCTAGCCTTACGTCGCCCTTCCAAAGAACATCAGGAAGGCGCCGCGTAACAGTTGGTATCAGAGCCTAGGCTCGAACATTGGACGAGGGAACGTGTTGCCATTTCACCATTTTTGACCATGGTGACTCAAGGGGATCGGATCACCGTCCTCGAACAAGCACTTGACGGACTACGGCCTATCGTAGGTACCGTGCCAGATTTAAAATCCAGCCTAGAGCAAAGGTTGGACGACCTGGACCGCAGGATGCGGCAGGCCGAAAATGACATTGCAAACATCAGTCGGGACTTTGAGGATGACCGCCAAACAGCAGCTGTCGAGGCAGCTGCCCTTCATGGAAAATTCGATGACCTCCAACAGGAGCGTGCGCAGGATTTGGCCCAACGGGAACAGGAGGCAGACAAAATCACTGCCATGCAGCAAACCATAGACAACTTGACAGGCCAGCTCAACGTTGTCAATGCTACTCTTCAAGGCTTGCTCAGAGGAGCCGACAATCATATTGGGGGTGCCATGAACATTGCCCCTGCTCCACAAAAGCTGAAAATTCCGGAACCAAAGCCATACAACGGTGCCCGGGATGCTAAAGAAGTGGAGAATTTCATATTCGACATCGAACAATACTTTGATGCCGTCGGTCCCCTGGACGAAGCAAAACAGGTAGCAACTGCTACCATGTACCTTCAGGGCGATGCTAAACTCTGGTGGCGAGTGAAATATGAAGCCATCAGGGCCGGTGAGGACAATCTACAGACATGGGCGGAACTAAAGGCAGCCATACGCCTACAGTTCTTCCCAGAGAATGTGGAATACAATGCACGGAGGAAACTGCGGGAACTTCGGCAAACCAAATCAGTGCGGGAGTACGTGCGGGATTTCTCCGTGCTCATGCTAAACATATGAGACATGGGGGACAAAGACAAACTCTTCGCATTCATAGAAGGTTTGAAACCTCATGCTCGTGCAGAGCTACAACGACAGAGGGTAGATACCCTGCCCAAGGCAATCCAAGCTGTTGAATGCCTTGGGGACTATCATTTGGAATCTCTGAAAGACAGGCCCCAGCCGCCTATCCGAGGAGGGTACAACGGAAGCCAACCAAACCATGGTGGCCCTATCAGAAATGGGGGAGATCGAAGTACATCCAGATCTAAGACTCCTTCATCAAGCAGCAACACCGTTGCATCAGTCAACAACAATCAAGGGAGAAAGCCTCCCTCAGAATGCCGTCACTGCGGTGGGCCACATTGGAACAATGAATGCCCAAACATACAGATCAACGCTCATCAGGCAGTCGAAGACGGGTCAGATACTGACTCTGACAACGCGGAGCAAGTGGGTGCTTTCAGTGCACTTGTTAGCTCCATCTCAGACACCTTACCAGGACCCAGCACTGGTAATCATAAGAAGAATACGGTCCCGATCACCAGGAAAGGGAAAGAGAAGGCGGATGAGAGGCCTCCCACCATAAAAGAGAGGACCCTCATGTTCGTCGACATGGAAGTAAACGGTCGCCCCATCCGGGCCATGGCCTAGTTTGGCCGTGAAAAAGTGTAAGGGCAGCGTCAAGGCTATCAACTCACCACATCAGCCGTTGAGTGGAAAAGCCAAAGCAGTACCAATGAAG
>MCJB01001558.1:856-43771 GCA_002018475.1 Nicotiana obtusifolia | reverse complement strand
CCTGCCCCGCAGAGATCATGGGAGAGCATTTCCCTCAATTTCATCACAGGATTACCCAAGGTCGGAGAGCTTGCAACCATCCTGGTTGTGGTAGACCGGTTTTCCAAATATGCGACATTCATACTAGCTCCACAAAACATATCGGCAGAGGATACAGCTCCACTCTTCTTTGCCCACATTGTCAAATATTGGGGCATGCCCAAGAACATCATTAGTGACTGCGACTCACGCTTCACTAGCAAATTTTGGACCCAACTCTTTGGGTGTCTTGGGTCCACAGTCAGCCACAACTCAAACGTGCATCATCAGGCAGATGACCCAACAAAACGGTTCAACGCCATATTAGAGGAATACCTCCGCCATTTTGCAACCGGGTCGCAACAACATTGGGTGAAGCTCTTGGATGCTGCTCAACTATGTTTCAATTCACAAAAGTGTGCCATTTCAAACAAAAGCGCTTTTGAAATTGTTACCGGACAGCAACTGCTAATCCCTCAAATGATGGATGCATCAAACATGCCAACAGTGCATAAAGCTGCCAACTTTTCGAAGGAATGGGAGCAAACCATGCAGATAGTGCGGAGCTATCTCGTCAAAGCGCAAAACAGGGCCAAGAGGCATGCTGAACAGAACCTGTGCTTTGCTCAATATCAGCCAGGAGACAAAGTGATGGTAGAAGTCCCAAAGCTGCGCTTATTCATAGGCAAGGCCAAAGACCCTCGTCTATTGCGGCCATATATCGGACCCATGTCCATTGAAAAACGCCTTGGGAAAGCTACCTACCAGGTCAACATTCTATCCTGGTGGAAAATCCATCCAGTGTTCCATGTCAGTCGTCTCAAATCATTCCGCAAATACATGGAGCGTCAGGCAGACCCTCATCAGCACTCCACAAAACAGAGGGGAACAGACCTCCCAGCCAACAGACGCTCCCAACATCATCATCATCTTCAGGCAAACAAGGCTCCGGGGACGGCGCCAACTCAGGTGGGGGAGAATGTCATGGGCGGCTTTCCAGCCTCGCCCCATGACCCCTTGGACGCGCCCCGTGGCGTCCTAGCAAGCCTTTCAAAGCCTAGCGCTACGGTCGGCCCCGTGGTCTTGGCCGCGCCAAGTGACAAGTGCGCAAGTGCCTTTGTCGCCCCACCAACACTCTTTGCCGGCGCCCAGCGGCTTGCGAGTGTCAACAATGCTGCGCGTGCAGACAATGCCGCACAGACAAGCGATGCAGCGCACACAGCCAAGCCCGCGCGCATCCATCATGATCCAAGCACAAGTGCCAGCGCCCCGCCGCGGGCCATCATCAATAGTGCCGCGCGCGTAGACAGCAACGCGCGCGCAGACCCTGGTCCTCAAGACAAAGTTGCTGCCGTTGGACTTAGTTATTCTACATCATAGAAGACTAAGTTCCTTTCATTGTAAATATAGAATAGGTTTACTTGTTTTATATTCATTGTGCTCCTCGAGCTCATTTAGGTCTACTCTTGTAATTTTGGTTTATTTATTTTAAGCATTATTAGGGGGGTATCAGCATTCAAACATTTTCAGCAAGCATTCAACTCTCTGTATTGGTGTCTCACCCCCTCGACACCGCATTAGCTTTGTAATAGCTTTCAGCATTTTCAATACAATCATCAAAAATTCATCAAAAGCTTCCGCTGCTCTCAATTCTCTCGTTGCCTACGATATTGGTTTTCCCGCACGGCACTGACAATCTAGTCTAGCGTGCGGAGGGGACCTCAGTTGGCGGACGGCAATCGTACTGACATCGATTGCCTAGCCTTACGTCGCCCTTCCAAAGAACATCAGGAAGGCGCCGCGTAACAGTATATGTGTTAATATGTATGTATGTGTGTGAGAGAGGAAAAACTTGACAGATATATAAAGATCGAGCCTCCTAACTTAAATTTTAAATTCACCGCTGTTTGTTATGATGCTCTATTTAGCGTCCTACTGGACGCGTCATTTTTGCGGATAGAAAGGAAGTAGATAAACAACTAAGAGTACTTGAGCTAGGGCAGTGAATAATTTAGTAAATATCGAATTATTATATAAAAATTTAAAATTTAATATTTAATATTTGGTATAGTATTTGATTTAAGTTTTAAAAAAAATTAAAGTTAGGTATGTCATTTAGTATTTAAAAAAATTCTATCAAAATATCAATATCGTATCGAAATATATATACAATACATATTATTGGTAATATACTAAGTTACACAATACTTTTTTGGTATTCATGTTGAGGCTTACGGTAAAGCTCATGTACTCTTGGAAAAAATGGAGGAACAAGGTAGACTGCAGATTATGACTCTTACTCTTCAGGTTGCCAAACAGTTTGACATAATATTTTTACGATTTTAAGGTGTTTCGTACTCAAATATTGCTGTTACATATGTTAAATTGGTCCTTGTTGTATTCTCTAAGTTCAGTAATTAACTCTAAGCAAGTAACAAGATATTTTAATTAATTATTAAATTTATTCTTTTACGTACCTTTTGTCTTTTTATGATTTGATACTTACTGGTTTTGGACAAAGATTTTGTCAACAATTATGTGAGTTTATTGAGTACTTTAATTAAGAATATTACAATGTATGGCTCTATGCACTTGTTATATTCAAGCTGAATAAACCAAAATTATCAGATCGAATAAATCGAATTTAATTAGATATAATATTGATATAATATTTTAAAAAATCAAATACTAAATATTAAACTGAAATATTTAAATACCATCCCGTCCCGATCAACCAACACCTGACTAGGATTAGGACGATTGCATGAGTCTCTTATGAGAAAGCTCCCAAAATTAAATTTTGACAATCTTCAAGCAATGTGTACTAGCTAGACAGTGATAGCGGTCCAAAGTATATTTGTTATTGTTGACGAGACATTGGTTTCGTATGGAATTCAAAGTTTACACAACATTGACAATAATGCAAGCCTCACCCCGAACAAACAAGCTCTTCCACATTTAACAATCAAGATCAATGACTTAATAACCAATCATCCTTGCGACCACAAACACCCTTTCACAGCGCATTAATTGTTGCAGCTTTGCTGCTGTTTGCACATGAGGTTGTTTTCCATAAAATTCCATCATCATTTGCTGGGACAGATGTAGTATTTGGACATCGGTAAAATTATGCTTATTATTCTTGGCTTTGAACCATGTATATATATAATAACAACAGTTATGATGCATGAATATTATAGTTGTCAAATGATTTTGAAAATAAATATTTATGTTTATACTAAGCCTAAATCTATTAAGTATTCCATGGAATCGACATATTAATTAGTCGTTTTAATGAACTTATAAATTATTGTTTCAAATATATAACTGTATTGGGTAAAATATGTTACGGCACGTGACCGTCCGAGAAAGGGACACATGGAACCCAAGACATGGATGACTAAAGACCGAAGACAACTGTTTCATTTGTCGCCGAGAAGAATAATGCTCATAAAGATGTGATAAAGGCTCTGCTCCCGGTAGCATTAAATAGGAAATATTCATGGCATTAAGAGCAGTTACCCGTTACAAGGAATTTAGCATTTATGTTCACTGTTACATCTTCATCGATGCTTCTCATAATTAACATTAAAGAAGGGCGCGACCCTAGGTGTCACGACCCAATGGCGCCTAACGCCGCCGTTAGGCAAGCCAATGTTAATTTATCAATTTATTTACCAATTTTATTACTTTCAAAAACATGATCTCCATTACCTAAATAGTATGAAATGGAATTTACAGGGTAAAAATATAATAATTACGTGAATTACAATAACAAACAACCAGTAAGAACCTCCAAATTCCGGTGTCACAAGTGCATGAGCAATTTCAAAGGAGTACAATAATATACAACATTTGTCCCGAATGTAATAAGACAGAATAAAATAAATAGTACAATGAAGACTCGGTGGACTGTGATGCGTAGCCTGGAATGCAGCTCACATAAAGTCTCCTCAAAAGGTGCGCCTACCCGCCAAGGTGATCATCAAATAAACCTATCAGATCTTGCACATTTAGTGTAGAACTGCAGCATGAGTACGTAAATCAACGCGTACCTAGTAAGTATCTAGTCTAACCCTGGAGAAGTAGTGATGAGGGGTCGACATCGACACTTACTAAAGGTCCAATAAGCAATATAATAAAACACAAGCAGGTATGAGGCATACGGCAATGATGGGGTAAATCTGTAAGTTGCATAACCTTCTAATTACTTCTTTTAAAGCAAAAATTTTTAAATCTTGTGTTATACAGTAACAGCTCAAAAAATTTCAAGTGTCATTATCTAATAAATAAGGAATACCGTATAAATGTCGGGCACCAATGGAGAGATTAATTCGTGAATATTCGGACTACTAGCGATATAACGCACGATTTTGCGAGGTCGTTCGGCCCGATCTGGAATAACGTGTACACTAGCGAGGGTCGTGCGGCACGAACCATAATGCATTTATATACTGCCGAGACGTTCGGCCCGCTCCACAAGAAAAAAGAAGGAAGTTACCGAATTACCAGATACGTGTTTACAATACAGTACAAGAGCACGTAATGAATATACTCTTTACGCTTCTCAAATAGCTCGCCCACAACTCAAAGTGTTAGCGCTCGGCCTATTATACATACATTTACTTCTAAATCAAATTCAGCTATAACTTTAATTAATCAAGCCAGCAAAATAAGTTCAAACAATTCAAATATTACTGGATAAGATCCTGAGTCTATTTGGACATAAACATGCTTTAGCTACGTATGGACTCTCGTCACCTCGCGTACGTAGCACCCACAACTAGTTGCACATAACAATAATTATCACGTAGGGGTAGTTTTCCCCTCACAAGGTTAGACAGGAGACTTACCTCGCTCCGAAGTTCCATAACTGGCTCCAAAGCCTCTTTAACACCTCAAACCAATGCCCGTCTATATAAAACTATTCAAACAATATGCAAGCCTATCAAAATATGTTTTAATACCCATAATAAATCAATTTAAATAATTCCTAACTCCGCTCGAAAAGTCGATAAAGCCAACCCTCGGGTCCACGTGCCCAAATTCTGAAATTTTTTTAAGATAAACATTACCCATAATAACACCACGAACTCAAATATATAATTTATCCTTAATTTCATGTCCAATTTTGTGGTCAAAATCCAAAAATATTAATTTTCTAGGTTTTCTACCAAAATTCCAATTTCTACAAATTCTCATGCTTAAATCCATATATAAACCATGTATTTAACTTACAATGTGAAGATATCACTTACCTCATAATAGTTGATGAAGATGGCACTCCAAAAGTGCTCCAAAATCGGCTCCTATGGATGAAATGAAGTGAAATTGAGCTAAACCCTCATTTTAAAATAACACACTTCCCAGCGACCTTTCGCACCTGAGGACCCTTAACCGCTTATGCGGCTCCACACCTACGGAAATCCCCATCGCACCTGCGGCCTCGCTTTTGCAGCCACTTTTCCATTTATGCGAAAATTCCACAACACGAAGCCTCACACCCGTGGAAACATACCCCGCTTCTGCAGCGTCGCAGGTGCGAGATTCCTCCGTTTCTGCGCCCTGGGTTCCGCTCCTGCGCTTGCGCAGATGCGGTCAAAGCTCCACACCTGCGGCCCTCCTCCTGGCTGGCTTTTCTCCGCTTCTGCGACTACTGGCCCGCTTCTGCGGTCTCGCACCTGCAGCCCATTCCACGCAAGTGCGATTGCACCATATCCTAGCTCCATCAGCACTTCTCCCAAGTCCAAACTCGATCTTGTTTTCAATCCAATTCGTACCCGAGGCCCCCGGGACCCCCACCAAATGTATCAACACGTCCCAAAATACAAAACGAACTTAGTCAAAGACCACGTGAAACAATATCAAAATCATGAATCATGCCTCAAATCAAACTTATAAACTTTCAAATTTTCAAATTCAATATCTTGTGCCGAAACGTATCAAGTCAATCCGGAATGACTTCAAATTTCACATACGAGTCATAAATGACATAATGAAGCTATTCCAAGGCTCGGAACCCCAATACAGACATCGATAACATCAAAATCCACTTCAAACCATACTTAAGAAATTCTTAAATCTTTAAAATGCCAACCTTCCATAATAAGTACTGAAATGCTCCCGGGTGATCCGATACTCAACCCGAACACACGCCCAAGTCCGAAATCATCATACAAACCTATTGAAACCTTCAAATCCCGATTCCGAGGTCGTTTACTCAAAAGTCAAACCTTAGTTAATTCTTCCAACTTAAAGCTCTCGAAATTAGAGTTTTTCTTTCCAATGTCTTCCCAAACTTCAATTCCGACTACACGTACAAGTCATGAAACATGAAGTGAAGCTACTCGAGGCCTCAAACCGCCGAACGACGTGCTAGAGCTCAAAATGACTGGTCGCGTTATTACACTAGGACCTTCTTCATAGCTATAAATAGTGAGTTCATGTGTCATTATAAAGGGGATAACTGTTCTGACAAATTTATACTATATTTTATACAAAACTCAATCCAATCTTAGCTTCTGATTTCTCGATTCTTTTTGTTTTTGTGCCCGGAAACCCTGTTCATGGAATTATTGCTTCTATTGTTTCGTCCATATCTTAAGGCTAAGTGTTGCATAATTCTTCAATTATTTATTTATTTCAGGATCGAATTAATTCACTTATCTAGAAATCATGTATAAATTCAACTGTACCGTTTTACGGGTGAACAGCTTGGCGCCCACCGTGGGGGCCTAGATAGCCGTGTAACTAAATTGATCCTTGCCTTTTTTACTAACGTGTTTTGATCGTTTTTGTCATAGAAAAAGTCATAAGAAATGGCAGATAACACTGTTAAGACATGCACAACCCCGAGATTCGAGGGGATCAGCCTCATTCCGAGGACTCAATCATCGACACCCATAACGAAGGGAATGACGCTACACCAGTGCATGACAGGCAGTATCCTCGACATGTTCGGGGGATCGCTCCTGATGACCCTGATGAGGAGCATGTGGTCGACGCGGTAAGGGTCTTGCAAGAGCAACAAGCGGTCATTCTAGGCCACCTCACGCAACAGAATAAAGTTATGACGGAGTTGAACCAAGGGGGAGATTCAAATAATGCAAACAGACGAGATCCAATCTCTCCCGGGATTCCGACAAATCAAACAACAAGGAGGATCGACAACAACACTCCCAGGGGTGAAATTGGCTCCGATGGGGTAGGAGGGAATGGGTCTTGTCTCAACAATGAGAATGATTCTTTCAAGAATGAACTTTTATGGTTCATGAGGGAAGTAAACACCCGCATGGACCAGATCACGGTGCGCCACCAGTGCTGTAAGGCCCAAACTCAAAGAAGTATACTCAATTGCCACACAAGCCAAGTGTGGCACCATAGTTGATCCTGAAGCAATTCAAAATACCTGAAATGCAAAAGTATGAAAGAACTTCAGACCCTCAGGAGCATATCACCACCTACACAACAGTGATAAAGGAAAGTGATTTAGCTCCTCATGAAATTGAATCTGTGTTGCTGAAGAAATTTGGGAAAACCCTCACGAGGGTGACTTTGACGTGGTATTCGCTGTTATCCGAGAATTCCATAGATTCTTTTGAAATGCTTGCGGTTTCTTTCATCAAGGCTCATGCTTGGGCAAGGAAAGCATAGGCCCGAAAGGCTAACATATTCAGGATAGTGCAAGGAGAGTCCGAGTTGCTACAAGAGTTCGTTACCCGATTCCAGAAGGAGAGAATGTTGCTCCCGGCTGTCCCGGATGAATGGGCGGCTGAGGCGTTCACCAAAGGATTAAATCCAAGAAGTTCAGACGCTTCCCAGAAATTGAAAGAGAGCCTACTCGAGTTTCAAGCAACGACCTTGGCGGACGTCCACAACCGGTATGAATCAAAAATAAGGATCGAAGATGATCAGGATGGTTTTCCATTGTCGACCAAAGGACAAGAAAAGAATAAGGAAAAATCAAAGGAGATGCGGACATGCGGACTTTTAGGGGCCAATTTTTGCCTTACGAACAAACCGAAGGCCGCAACGGAGGTTTCCGGACAGCGGACAGGTTCGCGATCGACAGGAGGACTGATCGTGGTCGGAATAATCTATCACTGCAAGATAAAAAAATGATGGGGTCACGGGATCCTTCTTACCTCAAATTATTAGAATATAGCTTCAACGTCAGTATAGTAGAATTAGTATCTGCGATGAGAAACATTAAAGAAGCGCAGTTCTCGAGACAGATGAGATCTGATTCTAACCAGAGTGATCCAATTTGTGGTGTGAATACCACGGTACGAATGGCCACCGAATAGGGGACTGCCGACATCTCCGGGAAGAAGTGGCAACGTTACTAAAGAATGGTCACCTCAAGAATTCATGAGTGACGGAGCTAAGAACAACAATGGGCGTAACCGAGACAACACGGAACCCTTGAAGCAGGAGATGATTCCCCCCGTCAAACAATCAACATGATCTTCGAAGGGAAGATATTAACAGGATCACCTTTTCAGTAGCAAAGAAGACGAAAGTATCAATAATGCATAGCAAAAGGCTCTGGGAAGACGATATCACCTTTACGGAAGACGACACAGACGGATTGCTACTAACACACAACGAAGCACTGGTAATTTCTTTAAATGTGATAGATTTTAAGATTAAGCGTGTTCTAATGGATCCAGGGAGTTCGGCTAATATCATACAATGGAGAGTATTGGAGCAAGCTAAACACACCGGAAGCATTATTCCGGCCACAAAGTTCCTCGCCGGATTCAACCTTACAAGAGTGACAACTCAGGGAGAAATTTTATTACTCACAAACGTTGAAGGAGTAATGAAAATAACTTTTTTCGAAGTGCTAGATGGTGATATGGGATACAACATCATTCTGGAAAGGCCCTGGTTACACGAGATGAAAGTTGTACTATCAACATACCATCAATTGCTGAAGCTTCCAACACCCGAGGGAATTAAGTAGATAAGGGGTGACCAACCAGCGGCAAGGGAGATAAATGCAATTTCGGTCTCCAGTAGCAAAGGAAAGGAACACGTGGCATAGCAATTACAGGGCCCGACACCTGTGAACAACTAATTTTTGACCACACCCAAATTCTATACTATTTTAGTGTAAATATTTCTTTTAGGTCTAATCTTCATATTTTAAACTTTTATCTTACTCTTAAAAATATTAATAAATAAATAAATATACATACATATATATATATATATATATATATATATATATATATATATATATAGTTAAGTTATAGTTAGTAAAAAGTTTTTAAAAAAATACAAAAAACTAACCAAAAAAAAAAAACAACAACAAAAAATGAGTAAATCTTAAAAGATACAAAATGAATGATTATCCTAACTAAAAACCCACAATTGCCTCCTCCCAGCTCCATTTTCCCAAATTCCCTCACTATCTCCTAATATATCTCTTCCTAACTCCTTAATTCCAATCTCCTAACTTCCCCCATCAGCTCACGTCTCTCACCCTCACTTCCCACTTTCCCCGCTCATCTTACCATTAACCCGCACATCTATATACAATACACACACATTCACATAAAAAGGGGAGGAGCAATATTTTGAAGAAGACACGAAACTGTGAACAGAAAGGGGGAGATCAGAGAAGAAGGAAAATAACGAGAGAGGGACATGATAAAAACTTGAGGAAAAGATTTTATTGAGTGGAGAGTTTGAAAAACATTTGGATTCTACATTTCTTTAAAGAAACTTTAGAAAGAAAAATGGAGTGGACGTTTGGTTACTGCTTTGGTTCCGATTCCGAGTTTCTGTCTCCTTTGGCTGCTGTCTTTCTCATTTGGAATTTTTGAAACTGAATTTTGTACCAGTTTTTACTATTATTGGTAAAGAAGCTTCACATTATAGGTTTTCTTCTAATCTTTTGTTTAATCTATTTTAATGTGTTTGTTGGAACATAAACTGTAAATAGCTATTTTATAAGAACTAAGATCTATTATGAAGTTGTTGTGTTGCTATAGTTTATATCTCATTTATTATCTGAGTAGTATTTGAGTTTTTATTTTTCTCTTAATCCCTGTTGTGTATTTAAAATATTATTCGTTGAATCTTGAGTATGTAAGTATTTTCTATTTACTGTTTTGGGTAAAACATTTTCTTAAATTTTTGGTGATAAATAATATCATTGTTAAATGGGTAAGAATAGTACAACAATAAAGTTATATTTGATGCCATGAAATTTATTAATAAGAAGTAATGAAGCTAAAGATCAAGTCCATCATGAGTTTTTATTGTAAGCCTACTAATTTGCGGCAATACCACTTCTAATAAAGAAAATAGTTTTACTTCCCTTCAAGAGTTCATGTAAAATCATAGTCTGTTTTGGGTTTGGAGTTTATTTGAATTTTTCTTTTTCTTAAATTTTAGCAAAAAACTCACGTTACAAGTTTCAATGGAAGGCTGTGATATTTCCATTGATTAGTTTTCTTAGTTTTACGTTGATCTCTCTTCCAATGTGACTAATAGTGAATATCTTATTTGGTTCAATTTGTAATGTGGTTTCCTATTTTTCGAAATATTTTTTTATTTTATCATGCTTGGATTTTGGTTTGGAATTGTTGGACATTTATTCTTTTATTTTTGTGTGATGATGATACCGAAAAAATGGGTTTACGGGAGAGTACGCTCATTGAGACATTTCAAGGATTGTATATAAAAATAATTGTGAGGAAGCGAAATGAGACATGAACTAATTCAAGACTCGTTTCAATTAATAAAAGAAAAACGAATTTACAAATATATGTCACGGATATGAAAGAGACAAAATAATTAAAATATTATAAAACACTAGAAAAACTTTAGATGTACGTTAAATATTAGCCCATGTGTTCATACTCGAACCTTGGATTGATATTCTTAAATAATAAAAGGATCATGAGCGCATTCCCGCGTTTTGATACCTTTAAATTTAAAATAATTATATTTTGACCATGTGTACATCCGTGCATTGGCTTAACATTCAATTTCAAAGAAATACCCTGTGTGCATATCGCATTTAGGTAAAAATAATTAATAAAATATAATAATTAAATAAGTGGTAATAGGCAAATCATAATCAATAAAATACAAGAATAGCCAAAAATTGATTTAAGCCTTACATTAGTCAATAAAGTGACGGTGCTAGAACCAGGGGGCTCGTGGGGTGCCTTACACCTTCCCCTCAGTCAACAGAATTTCTTACTCAGTCTTCTGTTTTCGTAGACCATAAATTAGGACTCAAACCATCCTTTTGATAAGGGATTCAAGATAAAAAGGTGAATTGGAACACCAAAACTCAATTTTCAAGTGGCGACTCCAAATAATAAATAATCCCTTTTCAAATTGTCACTTCAATTGGAAAAAACTCTTCTAACTCTACCTCATAATAGGGTTGTGTAGGAAAAAAGAGGTGTGACAGCTCTGGCGACTCTGCTGGGGACAATTAATTAGAATTCGAGCTTTTTACATTTATTCTTGTTTGGCTTTTATCATGTTTTGGATATTGTTGTGTTTGAGAGCCTAATGTGCTATTTGTCACTTATTTACCGCTTTAATATTTATTTGAACTGTGATATAAACTGTATCCTCTCTCGCACCCCTCTGAGTCTTCTGATAGGTAGTTATGTTGTGTTTGCCTACTAGCATCACAAATTTTCTGTCTTGAGATAAAGCCAATTAGCGTACCAGCTTCTGGTGAAGGATTTAGTCACACATGTTTAGGAGGGAGAGTCGTTAGCTAGCCAGTACTGTTCTATTACTGGTGACGCTTCACACTCTTTGGCTCGGGTTGTCCGCCCGGGTAAGTCAAGGCTAGATACCATCTCCGTCAGGATTTGGAAACTTAGAAGAACAAGCCACAAGCAACGGATATCCCTAGTAGGCTACACTTTATTTGCATCATGTGCATTAGACTTAGCGGGACTCGGCATAGGGGTCGGGCCGGTCTAGGACAGGTACTAATTTTAGACCAACATGTTCAGTTTTTTGTGCTATATGTAACATTATTTGATTGGATTTGTTAAATTATTGACCGACTTTAGGATATACTTATTAAATAGAGGAGAGAGAAAGAGAAAATTTCCTCCAAGTTTTCATAAAGTACCCATTTTTTTAAAATAAAATTTTGAAAGGTTCTGGTTTGTGAAATCACAATTTTCAAATAGTTCTTTTTAGTTATTTTAACCAAACTACGCAGATCTGATTCTCACCGGATGTGAGATACGTAGGCAACCTTCATCGAGTCTGCCTCCTAATTTTAAAAATTCAAAAATATTTTCTTTTAATATTTTCTCAAAATTCAGAAATATTTTTGTGCTTCTTCATAATTTTTCTTTCAAAAATTAAAAAGAAAATTCAAAATTTAAAAATATTTTATTTTCTCTAGAAGTCTTTTCTTTCATAAATTCAAAATAAAAGTTTAAAATCCAAAAATATGTTCTTTCTTCCTTAGAAGTCTTTCTTTCAAAAATTCACAAAAGAAAATTCAAAATCCAAAAAATATTTTCTTTCTTCTTTAGAAACTTCCCACAAAAAAAAAAGAGATAGTTTATTTACTTTATTCCTGATCTCCCTGAACTACGTAATAATCTGATTCATGTTCAACATGATACGTATGCAACCTCCAACGGGTTCGATCGAATTCTTTTACAACCATAAAAGAGTAAAAAAGAAAAAGAGACAAATGATGAAAACGATAGGAAAGAAAAGAATAAGAGTGTTAACGTCAAGATAAAATAAATCAATAAGCCGGGATGAAGCATGAAGCCTTCCAAGCTCATTCTAGAAATGAAAATGGCATTAGGTGCATGACATACAATGTGTGATTAATATCTGCAAAATACCTGACTCTAACACGTTTGTTGTTTGTCATCCTAAGGATAAAGTTAAACAAAGGTGGTTGGTTTGTGATTTAAGCTGGCGACTCACCCTTACAACACGAGATCAAAAGAAAAAAGTAGAATGGCAAACAACAGTGAGAATGAGTCAGATAATGATGATGTCCATGGATAATTGGTCGAAAAAGGTTCAAGATTGGGTGAAGAAGTAAGAGTGCTGAAGCAATAATTGGCAGAGATGTACCAAGCCTGGGTGAATGGACAGGCACCGCCCCCACTACCCATAGGGCCTTCGGATAATCTTCATAACGTGTCAGTTGCAACTCAAGTGCCCATTTCCATAACAAGTAACCCATTGTACCAACTTGAATTTAGTCCGAGCATTAACCTTCCCACTATCCCCAGTACCTCCATTCCACGTCCTCCAACCGCACCCCTCAGAAATGATCCACCTACTGTCCCCGTTACCTATACTTTTACTGTTCCTCAACTGGCTCTTGCTCAAAATTCCAACAATGATCCAGAACTAACTTTCAAGGTTCCAGATTCATACAAGCATACTCCTCAGAACGTGTTTCCAGATGAGATTGAAAAGTCCGAAAAAAATATGGAACAAGAGGAGATGACTAGAAAAATGAAGAGCTTGGAACAAACCATGAGAAACATACAAGATTTGGAAGGCCACAAGAGTGTTTCATTTAACGATCTACGTATGTTCCCCCATGTTCATTTGCCACCTGGCTTCAAGACCCCTAAGTTTGACAAGTATGATGGGCATGGTGATCCCATTGCCCATTTAAAGATGTATTGTAACCAATTGACGGAAGCAGGAGGCAAAGAAGAATTACTCATGGTTTATTTTGGGGAAAGTTTGACAGGAATTGCCTCAGAGTGGTTCATAGATCAAGACATCTTTTACTGGCACGTTTGGAACGACATGGCTCAAGATTTTATCCAACAGTTTCAATATTGATATAGTGCTAGACCGCTCCTCTCTCGTCATAATAAAGAAGAAACCAACAGAAAGCTTCAGAGAATATGCAATCAAGTGGAGGGAGCAGGCTGCTAGGGTCAAACCACCAATGAAAGAGGCAGAAATGATTGACTATTTTCTCCATGCTCAAGATCCTGATTACCTCCATTACATGTTGGCCGCCATTGGTAAACCTTTCACTGAGGCGATTATGATTGGTGAAATAGTTGAGAATGGCATGAAGTCGGGAAAAATTGTGAGTCAGACAGCCCTTAAAGCAATCGTGTAGGCAATTCAAAGCGGGTCAGGCAGTTTCAGAAATCGGAAAAAGAAGGAGGAAGGATCCATGATGGCATCTGGGTTCGGGGGAGTTCAAAGAGGAATAGTTCCTCCTTATGTGCAATTCCAACAAGGACAATCCAATTCTCCTCAATATTACTATCCGCCTCAGGGTTCCCGGTACTTAGTTCCCCCACAACAATACACAATGTTTAATGCTAAGGCTTATGCTAGGCCTTCCAATGACCAACAATGGAGGGCACCGATTCCATAAGGCTATCGTCAACTCTGGCTGAATTTTCAGGCGCTATAATCCTCGTCACTGACAGGAATATATGAGAGAACAAGAGCCAAAGAAAGAGTTCATCCCAATTGGAGAATTGTATACAAGCCTATTTCGAAAATTGATGCAATTGCGGTTGATTGAACCTATCATGCCGCGTTTTGTGAGTCCAAATTCAAAAGGTTTTGACTCGAATACAAGATATGAGTATCACTCTAACACCCAAGGTCATAGTACCGAGAATTGTTGGATGTTAAAGAAAGCCATCGAAGATTTGATTGAAGCAAAGGCAATTGTGGTAACAAACAATGAGGATACTCCTAATATCACAAACAGTCCGCTCCCAGCTCATAATAATACATATTTTATTGGGACGATTTGTGATGATCGGGATTCTAAGCAGCCTGGCAAGACAGAGATGGCTGTTGGAACCGTAGGGCAAGAACCAAAAGTGATAGTAAGCCCGCTGCAATTGGCACCGTTGATTGTGAAAGGTGCAAGTTCTAGTTTGAACTTGGCGGGTTTTGGAAAAACAGTTCTCTATGTCCCTGGAAGCACAAAAAATGTTGAAGTTTAATTGGGTGGGCCAAAATTTACATCTCTGGGGGCATTCAAAAGATCGATCCGAATAATGGTTTGAGAAATATAACAGAGGCAGTCGTGATCCGACTTGTTGCACAACTCCTAGTGACAAACACAAAATCTATTCCTTAGATTATAACAAGACTGTCATGACATACAGAGGAAAAGGGATAGTGGAAGAAACAGATGAAATGGGGGCTTGACCTGGTCTGGAAGGTGCTACTCACCAGAGGAATTGAGAAAAGCTAAGCAAGCTAGGGAAAGTCACTTGCCAGTGAAAGAACCTGTTGCAGAAAAAGCAGCGGAGGAATTCCATAAGAAGATGAAAATGCAAGACTACTCAATCATTGACCAACTAAGGAAAACTCCTGCTTAGATATCTTTTTGATCTTTGCTTTTTCACTTAGAAGAGCATGCTCGTGTGTTGATAAAAAATATGAACGAGGCATATGTCTCAGCAAAATACAACGGTGAATCAACTAGAAAAAATGGCTGAACGATTCTCTGAAGTAAATAGAATTACTTTTAGCAATGATGATTTGCCTGAGGAAGGGGCTAGGCACAATAGAGCTCTACATCTTATAGTCAAATGTGAAGGGAACTACGTAAAACGAGTCATGATTGACGGAGGCTTAAGTGTATACATATGCCCTCTTTCTACTCTACAACAGCTAAACATTACTAATAGAAACCGGACTAGTAATGTCAGCATCAGAGCTTTTGATGGTTCAAGAAGAGATACTATTAGGGAAATCGAACTCACCATGACAACTGGCTCGGTCGATTTTAACATTGTCTTTCAAGTGTTGGATATGGAAACTTCCTATAATTTTCTTCTGGGAAGGCCGTTGATCCATATGGCCAGAGCTGTACCATCCACCCTACATCAAATGGTCAAATTCGAGTATGACAAGCAAGAAATTGTTGTTCATGGGGAGGACTCATCCGTCTGTAAAGACCCATAGATTCCATGTATCGAGGCCAAGGAAGGATGTGAATCCATCATATATCAATCATTCGAGGTGATTGAGGTTGAACAAGTGGAAGAAGGAAAACCAATTCTGCATCCTCGTCTTTCAGCCACATCCATGATGGTAGCTGCGCTGATGTCGAGGAACGGCTATGAACCGGGAAAAAGATTAGGATCTTCTCTGCAAGGAATTGTGACCCCATTGCTCCTTTTTCGAAGAAAATACCTTTGGATTGGGTTTTAAACCAACATCAGCTAACATAGACAGAGCCAAGGCCCACAAAAAGAATGGTTGGAATTTGTCCAAACCAATCCCTCACATTGCCTACTCTTTTGTCAAGCCACAATTTGAAGAAGTCCAAAACCTTTTGACTCAGTATGACATTGATGAAGTTTGGTCTCAAAGAGATTTTCTATGAGATCAATATGGTCCAAGTTGGTGAGAGCCCTAGCCGTGAAAGTGTTCAGTTGATTGGTCCAGATACCTCGCTCAACAACTGGGATGCAACTCCTCTTCCCATCAGGAAAGAGTCTTGGTAGTCTGTTTTGTTGCTTTTTCTGTATTTGGATTATTTTCAGGGTTGTAATCTAGATATTTTAGTTAAATTGCTTTGCTTTGATGTTAACCCTTCTATTCTTTCAAATTCAATGAAATGAAGTTCCAGTTTCATAGTAAAATTCTGTCTTTTCCTTTCCCTAATTTTTGTTAATTTCTTATCATTTTCAGTTTCGTTAATGCTGTGCTTTAAAAACATGACATGCATGCGAAATTTATGCCCAGATCTTAAAAAGCTGTCTAATATCGAAATAATGAATCAAGAAGTTGAGTATGATGAAGATGAGGCTTTTAAGGAATCAAAAAGGGAATTGGATCAGTTTGAGAATAAGCGTAAGGCTAATATAAATGAAACTACGGCAATTAATTTGGGAAGTCCTGAAGAAACTAGAGAAACAAAGCTATGCACTCATACTGAACAAAAGACTAGAGATGCCATAATTCATCGAGTACATAGATATATTTGCTTGGTCGTATGATGACATGCCGGGTTTGAATGCCGATTTAGTGGTTCATAAGCTTCCCATATATCCTAATTTCCACCAATCCAGCAAAACCAAAGGAAGTTTAAGATAGACATGAGTGATAAGATTAAAGAAGAAATTATGAAGCAACTAAGTGCACATGTGATAAGGGTCATCTGATATACTACATAATTAGCAAATGTTGAGCCAGTACCAAAGAAGGATGGAAAAATCAGAGTATGTGTTAACTATAGGGATTCAAACAAAACAAGTCCAAAGGACAACTTTCCCTTACCCAACATTCATATCCTTGTTGACAATTGTGCTAAACATGATTTCCAATCTTCTGTGGATTGTTATGCCAGGTATCACCAAATTCTGATGGATGAAGAAGATGCATAAAAGACTGCCTTCACCACTCCATGGGGAACTTATTGTTATAAGGTCATGCAATTTAGTTTGAAGAATGCATGGGAAACTTACATGAGGGCCATGACTACCATACTCCATGACATGATGAACAAAGAGATTGAAGTGTATGTTGATGATGTGATCATTAAGTCCAGAACACAACCGGCTCCAACGCCTCTCTAACACCTCAAACCAAATTCCCATCGATTCGAACTAGTCAATCAATCATGAAAACTAATAAAAATATACTCAAACATCATAATTAATTAATTAATAATAATTTCCAACACCGCTCGAAAAGTCAATAAATTCAACTCTCAAAAATTCTTAAAGAAAATCTATCACGACCCCAATTTCCCTCCGTAGGATGTCGTGACGGCACCTAGCCTCTAAGACTAAGTAAGCCTAACATTTACTAAATTAATAGAAGAATTTAACCATCAATAATAAATACAAAATAGAAATCTTTATACATAACTTACAATTCCCAAAATCGGTAGTACAAGTCATAAGCTCTATGAGTTTGCTAGAAAATCCCTAAATACAACTGTTCGGAATGGAATTTAACAGTATATGAAAATAGCAGAAGGTAACTCCGAGGCCTGCGAATGCGACAACAGGTTTACCTTGAGTCTCCACGGCTCGACCAGCCAGCTAATAATCAACAACAACCGTGGCACCTGGATCTGCATAAAAATATGCAGAAGCGTAGTATGAGTACACTGTAGCGGTGCCCAGTAAGTATCAAGACTAACCTCATTGGAATAGTGCGAGGGACAGTCAAGATACTTACCAGACTAAACAACATTAACAAGTGTGTAGATGAACTAGCAGAGAAACAATATTAATATAAAGCTAAGCAGGATAAGGAATACAAAACAATACTTGCAATGATACACTAGTAACAACAATATTTAACAAAAAGTAGTCAGGTAATAATGTTGTAGAGTAACTGATCACAGTCTAAGTCCGAGGAAACCAAATAAAGTGAAAACCAGCAACAACTCAATAAGAAAGACCGCTTTCACACCAGATCTATCCAAGCATTTCCACAAGGTACCGAACCTCATAATCATAGCTCACGAGTCCCAATTCATGAACCCTAATTACTTGGCATCTTGTGTCCATATTACAACTCATAACCGCACGGACGACTCACGTGCCAATAGAACAATCCTTACATAGAAGGCAAGAAGACAAGAGTACGTATAATGGTTAATGACGTCAGGATTCACCTTTTAAAAATCGATATGAGTGGTTTAACTACGTATATGCTTTTGCAAGTGTTCTACCATAATTCCAGTCAACAAACAAGAGTAGAGCTAATGAATGGCACATAAGAAACGATCACCACGAAATGTATAGTATAATATAAGAAGCAATGAAGTTTGAAGCAGCGACCGGCAAAACAAGATTAGCTACATAGAACTGAGAAAATAATGCAACACGGAGGAAGACAAGTAATAGTATGCTAAAGAAAACATCAATCGAAAACAGGTGCACAGAAAAGGGGAAATGACAACAAGGGCCCTCCGAAGGTACCAACTCGTAGTCTCAAATCGTAAAATGAATCACAACTTTCCTTATATCACCACGGGAGCCTTTATATTTAGTTTTGAAAATCATTTTTTCCAAAATCACACATTTTAGCCACCTTATCACACCACATGGCTTCTAGTAGTTCCCCTACTAGCCGTGCGTTTCAAGCCCACTTTATCTCACCGCATGCGTTTCAACGCCCAAACCTTATACCACTGCATACGTATCAATAATAACAATAGCACGGTAGAAACCTCGTTCAACACAATAACAACCGCAAGGTAGAAACCTCGTTCAACACAATAACAACCACACGGCAGAAACCTCGTGCAACACAATAACAACCGCACGGCAAAAACCTCGTGCAAACACAATAATAACCGCACGGTACTTTTGATTCTGCAATATTTTCTTCATTAAGGTAGAAACCTCGTGCAAACATATAACAACCGCACGACAGAAACCTCGTGCAAACACATAAAAACCGCACGACAAAAACCTCGTGCAAACACATAACAATTTTCTCAACAAAACACGTATGACAAAAACATAAAAACTCAAATAATTGACTTTCACAACATTTCCTCAAAACAATTTCAATATCACAATCATGTATAGCCCTCGGCTCAACAACGCTGAGTACAACAGCAACGACAACAATAACATGAGAATACGACAAGTAAATCAATACAAGAACTTCAGAACACAAAAAAAAATGGAACAATGAACTTACAGAGAAAGACACAACATTGAAATAATAGTCTCAACAAGAATAGTTCAACAAGGGAGAGGTAATGTGTAACAAGGATCCACGAAAGTGCAATTCGACAACAAGAGAGATAACATGAATCAATGAACTCAAATAAGAATACGTCAACATTGAAAGGGTAAAAACCTTCCATTAAAGCTAAGAAATTACGGAAGAGATAATAATGATTTCAATAAGGTTAAGCAATTGCAGAAAGATAGCATGACGATAAAAGAGGCAACAACTTAAGTTAAGTCACATAAGAGTTTAATCGGAAATAAGGGTGGAACATGAAGCAATTAATGCCAATTAAGATACGTAAGGGTGAATTCAGTAAATGGGGGATTTAACATGACAACAACTTCATATCTAATGAATATAAGAACCTAAGAGCCCTAAACGGTCAAATTTTCACAAATAAGCCCGAGCACGTACTCGTCACCTCGCGTACACGGCCTTCACATGACACAATTAGCACAAATGACTCAAATCCTAAGGGGTAGTTTTCCCAGACAAAGTTAGGCAAGATATTTACCTCAAACCATGCTCAATCAATCAATTAGAAGGCCTTTCCCTCGATTTTCCAACTCTGAACGGCTCGAATCTAGCTAAAACAATTTCATACTATAATTACAACTATAGGAAACTAATTTAAATAATGAAATAATGATCTTAGCTAAGAATTGAAAAATACTCCAAAAAGTCGACCCGGACACCCATCTCGGAACCCAACCAAAATTATAAAATCTGAATACCCATTTGATAACGAGTCCAACCATACAAGAATTACCAAATTCCGATATCAATTCATCCTTCAAATCATCATTTTACATTTTGAAAAATTTCTTAAAAAATTCCTATTTTCCTCAACTAAAAACACTAATTTAATGATAAAAATAAAGATGAAATCATGAAGTACAATCAATTCCGAGTAAAGAACACTTACCCGAATGATTTGCTTGAAAAACCAATGAGAAATCGCTCAAAACCGAGGTCTATAACTCAAAATATGGTAAAAATGGCTAACCCTCGAATTAGAGTACTTTTTATATTCTGCCCAACGATTTACACATCGCGATCATGGAAATTCAATTGCTATCACGAAGAAGGAATGACTACTGGCGCAGAAATGTGCTACGCTATCGCGAACAAAAGCATGCGATTGCGAAGAAGGGAACAACTGCTACCCCAAGAAATGCACTACGAATCGCGAATAAGAAAAGAACACTGCCCACGAAAAGGTACTACGCGATTGCGAACAAGAAGGTGCGATTGCGAAAGGGAAGAATATACCAGCTGCTGAGCTGTGCTATGCGAATGCGGAACTACCCATGTGAATGCGAATAAACAAAACTCACACTTACGAGATCGCGTGCCACACACTACGAACGCGAAGAAGGAAAATGGCCAGTCACCAAAACAGCCTACGCGAACGCAGAACGAACTTCGCGATCACGTAGAAGGGGACACCAGATAACAGAACAGCCATCCAAAACATGAGAAAAAGGCCCGTAACCCATTCGAAACACGCCCGAGGCCCCCCGACCCTGTCGAAACATACTAACAAGTTTTATAACATACCACTAATCCGCCGCGGTCTCAAATCACATCAAAAAATGTCAAAACTACGAATCGCACCACGAATCGAACTTATGAACTTTCAAATCTTCCAACTTCTAAAACTCGCGCCGCGGCATATCAAATCAACCCGGAATGACATCAAATTTTGCATGCAAGTTCCAAATGACATAACGAGCTAATCCAACTCTTGGAATCGCATTCCGACCCCGATATCACCAAAATCAACTCTCAGTCAAACCATAGTTAACTCTTCCAACTTAAAGCTTCCAAATTGAGAATTTTCCTTCCGTAACCACTCCGAACTTTTCGAAATTCAATTCTGACCATACATACAAGTCATAAAACATGAAGTAAAGCTACTCGAAGCCTCAAACCATCGAAGAACGCACTAGAGCTCAAAATGACTAGTCGGATCGTTACATTCTCCCTCACTTAAACATACGTTCGTCCTCGAACATGCCAAGAACTATTCTGGAGTTGTCCAAAATTACTTTTTAGCTCCTCGTACACCTACATGTGCCACCACAACCCATGTGAGCACAGTAGCTCGAGCCAGAGAGAAGATCCTTCCCTTTTTCTTAGCCAACAAGCCTTAGAACCAGGTTCCAACATTCGGAATTCTCCACGAGATCCGATTCTAACATACAAACACCGCATCAATCACTACACTGTACCAAAACATGATTATGCACCTTTTCTGAAATCACACTATGCACCTCATAATTCACATGCCTATAATAACATCCCTAAACATGATCATGAGATCTCTCCACCTGACAAGAACCATTACCTCATTTTGAACCTATAACGACCCGGCCAGTTATTTTGAGAATATTAGCCTCGATCCCCTATTTATTGCTCCCTCTATTTTGTTTTGTGGTTATGTGACTTGCCGAGGTACTTGGTGTCGGGTTCGGGGAGTTTTGGAGTGGAATGGGACACATAATCCCTAAATTGGAAGTTTAAGTCATAGGAGTTGACCGTAGTTTGACTTATGTGAAGACGATTCCGGCATGGAGTTATGGTGGTTCTGATAGCTCCATATGGTGATTTGAGTCTTAGGAGCGTGTCCGGATGTTGATTTGGAGGTCCGTAGGTCATTTTGGTGTTAATTGGCAAAAGTTAGAAAGTTGGAAGATTTTGGAAAGTTGGCCCGGATTCTGATTATGGAAGTTGGAATAGGTCCGCAGTGTCATTCATGACTTGTGTGCAAAATTTGAGGTCAAGGGAACGTGATTTGATAGGTTTTGACATCGAATGTAGAAGTTAGTAGTTCAAAAGTTCATTAGGCTTGAATCGATGCGTGATTTGTAGTTTTAGCATTGTTTGATGTGATTTGAAAGCTCGAATAAGTTCGTATAATATTTTGGGACTTGTTGGTATATTTTTTTGGGGTCCCGAAGGCCTCGGGTGAGTTTCAGATGATTAACAGATCATTTTGGACTTAGAGGTTGGCTGAAGTTTTCTGGTGTCTGTGTATCTGGTTTCCTCTTTTGTGATCGCAAAGAAAGGGACGCGATCGCGAAGAGCGGTTGCTGGCAGGTGGTGATTTATTCTTCGCCGTTCGCGATATTAGGCTCGCGTTCGCGTAGCTTTAAGAGTCTCAGGTCATGGCATACGTGAGAAGGTTCATGGGTTCGCGTAGAGGAATTGGGCGCAGCAGGTTCACGCGCAGTTGTGCTTCGCGGTCGCGTGGGTGAGTTCGCGATCACGTAGGTTGAGGAGTCAGTCCTCGCATAGTGATTGACGCATTCGCGTAGGGTTAAAATGCTGGACAGCGGAGTTGTACTTCGCGATCGCGAGGAAATTTCTGCAATCGCGATTAAGGATAACTGGGCAGCAGAAACTTAAATTTCAAAACGAGGGTTCATTCTCTTATTTCACATTTGGACTTTGAGAGCTCGGATTAAGGCGAATTTTGAGGAATTTTCAGAGGAAGTGTTGGGGTAAGAGTTCTTAACTCGTTTTTGATTAAATTCCCTTAATCTATCATTGATTTTATCATTTAATTTGTCACGACCCGCCCAGCCCGGAGGGCCGCGATCGGGCACTGGACCCTTCTTGCAGAGTGCCGGCGAACCCTTCACCTGACTTCCCTTGTTACTTACAGGGTGTATCATACTCACATGGATTGCAAGCGATAATATAACAATGGTAATAATAATAATAGAAATAACCTTCCGTGATACCGTACTATATCATAGGCATACGTTTGTACATAACGTGGCCAACTGGCTACAATACAAAACCATACAACATGGTACAAACGTTTGCCGACAAGGCAATTTAACTGCACATAGACCAACACTTGTCTATACATATACTGACATTTGTCTATTGAGCCTCTATGGAAACATACAAAATACAACCTACGTCGGAACTGGGCCCCGACATGCCCACAATGCCTATACAAAATGCATACCAATGCTATGGCAAGTCCGGAGGATGAACCTTGCCAATATCTGCGGACTGAATAGCCTACTGTGGTGGGTGAGCTCCCTCTGTCAGTCTATCAGGACCTGCATCACGACATGCAGCGTCCACAGAGAATGGACGTCAGTACGGATAATGTACTGAGTATGTAAGACAGAAAACATAATGTAAGAACAACGGAATAAGCATCAGGATAAGAAATACATGACCTGTACCATCTGTATGCCTCTGAGGGCAGCTAACCATAGCATATTGGTGAGACTTATGCATTTACGTGTAACCTTTCTAACATTATCATATTCATACTCGTGTATATTATCATTATCCACATCTTATACATACGCCTCCGTAGGCTTGCCAATTTCATATATGTTATTGTTACTACATACATCACATAGTCGTTATTTTAAACAATTACATACGCCCTTGTAGGATCGTGATCAATACACATGCCTCTGTGGGCCTTATCATTATCTTCCCAACTGATCAGTGGTAACTGCCCTTCCGAATCTAGTTCAGCCTGGTGTTTGTATCATTGCACCATGGGTGCCTACCCGGCCGACGTATATAACAGCTCGGTGTATAACTGCCCGTCCGGCTTTAGCTCGGCCCGTGTAGTAAAACATATACTTCTATATATAGTCGCACACTAGGTGCCTGCCCGGCCGACTTACAGAACGGCTCGGTATATAAAACAACTATTGTATGCTGGACTTATTTAGTCATTTCTCCATTAGTAGCAATGCTCGTATCATCTATGGATTACCTTTTACATACACATCACCACCCAAATCACATACGCCTCCAAGGGCTCATCATCACTATCTCATAGCATGCCTTACCCGGCCGTACCCGGCTCGGTCACAAGAAATTCAATCATACATGTATATATAGACATACACGTAATACATTGCGAGCTTAATTATGACTTGTGTTCTCGACTTGTTACATTTATTATCCCTTCTTTCTCATGTAATTAAGAATACCCTTTTTAACGATATATTTATAGGACTCAAAGACTTCCATCAACATTATTACCATGACGCAAGAATAATCATTCCATAGAGGGGAGAATAATACAAACAACACTAGCTTCTAAGAATAGAATACTTTTGGGGCTCATTCGTGGTATTGTATTCGTTAGGAATCGTGCAAAAGAAAGAACGGTATAGTCTCACATACCTGGTATATATTGCACCAGCTCTCAAGCTACGAAAATGCTACAATTCTTTAATCTACAATTGAAGAACAGTTCAATTGTTACTCACTATGCATCATAGCTATTACTAACCAAAATCTCCTAAATTTATATGGTGCTTCCCCATAATCTTCCTCTTCTTAACCTTATCAAACATATTCATGGCACATGCAGCTCAACAACGATAATAACCCACGCTATTAGTGGTAATTATCTTGAACCCATAGCTTTCATTTACATTCTTATGAACTCTTACATGCATGTAATGGATTTTCAAGAATCCCTAAGAGAATGGGTGTAGGAACTTACCTTGCATGTTGGATAACTTAACGCTCTTTTCTTGGTTCTTCAATCCCTAAGTCTTGCCCTCACTTTGGGTTTGCAAGAGAAGGAAACTCAGCTAGGGTTTCTCTTTTGTTCTTCAATTCCTTGATTCTTTCTTCAATCCAGAGCTTTTGAAGAGAGAAATTTGGTTAAGGTTCATGGGTTCTTTTAGAGGAGTCATTTTGGGGTCTTCTACTGAGTGTTTGTTTCATAAAAATGAAGAAGGAACGGGTTTGGGTCCCTTTTATAGGCCTGGCAATGCTTGGCACGCGTTCCTAAAAGTTTCAGGTTTGCGATTGCATACCCACCGCAAACAGGGTATGCAGTTCGCATTTTGGTCGCAGATCTCACCTCAGAAATCTGTTGCATTATGCGACGCAGGAGGGCCAGAATGCGGTTCGCATTTTCAACAATGCGATCGCATTCTGGTCGCATTTTGGACGTTCATTCTTACCCAGGTTGCTGTCTCACTATGCGATGGAGGGTGTCAGTTATGCGGTCCGCATTTGAGTTATACGGTCCGCATTCTGGCCGCATTTTGACACAACTTCAGCCCAGAACTCTGTTCCATTCTACGACAGAACATGTCGCATTTGCGGTCCGCATACCTGGCCATGCGACACCTTTGTCCTTTTTCTTAAATTTAAACCATTTTTCGAGTTCTTGGGTCCTCATATGTGAACTATCTCACCGTGTATTTAAATGTACAAATTTACAGGGGTGTAACACTCTCCCCCCTTTAGAAACATTCATCCCCGAATGTATGGATCTATGAAAGGTAATACTATAGGGGAAGGGGTTTCAGCTTTTATAGGCTTCGTTCGGACGCCATGGATCCCAGCATTAGATGAAAGGTAATAATGAAGAGTCGAGTTCTTATTTACCTCGTGGGGATACTTCTATTTTCATTCATCCCGCGTTTCCTCGGCACCTCCATTATTTACATCGGGGAACAGGTACGGATACTTAGACTTCATTTCTTCCTCTGCTTCCCATGTCATTTCTTCCATATTTCTGTTCCTCCACAACACTTTGACCGAAGCTACCTCCTTTGTTCTTAGCTTGCGGACCTGTCGGTCCAATATAGCTACCGGTACTTCTTCGTATGTTAGATCTTTTGTGACCTGTATGTCTTGGAGGGGAACGACCCGAGAAGGGTCTCCGATACATTTCCTCAACATGGACACATGGAATACCGGATGGACAAATTCCATTTCGGATGGTAGTTCCAATTTATAGGCAGCTTTTCCAATTCGGCGAAGAACTTGATATGGATCGATGTACCTCGGGCTCAATTTACCCTTCTTCCCGAAACGCATAACACCCTTCGTGGGTGAGACTCTCAGGAACACCCAATCACCAACCTGAAATTCTAAATCACGACGCCGGAGTCGGAATAGGACTTTTGCCTGCTTTGTGCAGTCTTCAATCGTCCCTGTATCATTCGTACTTTCTCAACGGCTTGATGGACCAAATCCGATCCATATAGTTCAGTTTCACCAACTTCGAACCACCCAATGGGCGATCTACGCTTCCTCCCATACAATGCCTCATACAGAGCCATTTTATATGGAGGAATAGAGATTGGATGAGTATTAGGCAACACATCGATGCCAAACTCGATTTCCCCTTTCATGAGGAAGACCTGAGAGTTCATCTGGGAAGACATCCGGAAATTCATTAACTACCGGAATCGTCTGTAAGATAGGCGGCTCCGTCTCCACGTCCATAACGCGAACAAGGTGGTAGATACAACCCTTAGAGATCATCTTGCTTGCCTTAAGGTAGGTAACAAACCTACCTTTCGGTGTAGCAACATTCCCTTTCCACTCAAGGACAGGTTCATCAGGGGAATTGGAATTTAACCACCTTTGTATGACAATCGACACGGGCATAACACGATGCCAACCAGTCCATTCCCATTATCACATCAAAATCGATTATTTCTAACTCAATTAAATCGGTCGAGGTTTGATAATTAGATATCGTCATAGTGCAACCCCTATATACTCTTCTAGCAATCACAGAATCTCCGATTGGAGTAAACACCGCAGAGGGTTTGCTTATTAATTCAGGTACGATGTCAAACTTATCATCCACAAGGGGTGTAGCATAAGATAAGGTAGATCCGGAAGCAATCAATGTATACACATCGTAAGAAGGCACTGATAATATACCTGTAACAACGTCCGGAGATGACTCAAGGTCCTGTCGACCTGCTAGAGCATATATTCTGTTTTGAACACCGCTCGAGCCCGGCATTGCACCGCTGCCTCTGCCACGAACTGCTAGCTGCTGAGGACCCCGGGCTGGAGGTCGAATAGATAAGGAAGAACCAGACACAGATCCGGTCTGCTGGGCCATACCACTTTCCCCTCTGTAAGGGCATTCCCGCATCATGTGACCAGGTTGTCCGCAGGAATAGCATACATCAAAACCTTGACGGCATATTCCCGAATGGGCCCTGCCGCACTGTCCACAACGTGGTGGTGGGGGTCGCATCTGACTAGTAGCCCTGTAATATGGCGAGCTTGATGCCCGCGAGCTCTGAAACTGTCGAGGGGCACTAGATACAGGTGGTGCCGAGCTCCTCGAAGAATGGGGCCTTACACTACTTTTAGAATCACCAGAGTACTCTGCCACTCTTGACCTCTTATGCTGGTCCCTATCCTGCTCTCTATCTATCCTTTGTTGGCACTTACGATCCTCTAACGTCTGGGCATAAGCCTGAATACGAGAAATATCCATGCCCTCTATCAAGGATGCCGTAGTGCACTCGTTTATCAAGTGTAGTCCCAATCCATTCACAAACAAATGGACTCTATCGCCCATCTCAGCCACCATGTGGGGAGCATACCTCGCTAAGGAGTCAAACTGCATGCTGTACTCTCGAACGCTCATTTTACCTTATTTAAGGTTCAAGAATCTGTCAGCTCTGGCTCGTCGTACCTCAACTGGCAGGTAATGACGAAGGAACGCTTCAGAGAATTCATTCCATACAGGTAGGGGAGCATTTGGACCCCTGGATCTTTCCCAACTATCATACCAAGAGACTGCTAAATCTCGTAATCGATAAGAAGCCAGTTCTACTGCCTCCGTATCACTAGCATGCATAACCCACAGTGTGCGGTGAATCTGATCAATAAAAGCTTGCGGGTCCTCCTTGGGGTCTGACCCAGTAAACACTGGAGGATCTAGATTAATAAATACACGAACTCTGGTACTACCCGGTTTATTAGCATCACCGGCATTCTGCCTCTGAGTCTTTGAAGCTACTATACTAGTCAACAATTGGACCGCAGTCCGCAGATCCTGGTCTGTGGCACCAGACAAGGGAACTGGAGATGTTGGGTGGCTTCTAATTTCCTCTAGGGAAGGAGGAGTAGACGAGGTTCGAGATGGCATCTCACTTAGAGGCCCACTTTGGCCTTCTCTGATTTGGGGCACTTGACTAGTACCCTCTCCTGCCTCAGTGTCGAGTTGTCTATCACTCATTTGCTTTCTAGTTGAAGGCATCACTGAAAGGAAAAACGAAGTGAGTATTAGAGATGAACACTTACGACTCAGCTCTATGCACGATCTAGGTTTTTGAAAGAAGGTAACATTCCTAAATGTCGTGTAGCATCCTGATTATAAAATATGGTGCGCTACACACCCATAATTAAGACTCTACTAGAGACGGCTCATAGACAATCCTAGGACACGACCTTGCTCTGATACCACTTCTGTCACGACCCGCCCAGCCCGGAGGGCCGCGACCGGGCACCGGACCCTGCTTGCAGAGTGCCGGTGAACCCTTCACCTGACTTCCCTTGTTACTTACAGGGTGTATCATACTCACATGTATTGCAAGAGATAATATAACAATGGTAATAATAATAATAGCAATAACCTTCAATCCCTAAGTCTTGCCCTCGCTTTGGGTTTTCAAGAGAAGGAAACTCAGTTAGGGTTTCTCTTTTGTTCTTCAATTCCTTGATTCTTTCTTTAATCCAGAGCTTTTGAAGAGAGAAATTTGGATAAGGTTCATGGGTTCTTTGAGAGGAGTCGTTTGGGGTCTTCTACTGAGTGTTTGTTTCATAAAAATGAAGAAGGAACGGGTTTGGGTCCTTTTTATAGGCCTGGCAATGCTTGGCATGCGTTCCTAAAAGTTTCAGGTTTGCGATCGCATACCCACCACAAACAGGGTATGCGGTTCGCATTTTGGTCGCAGATCTCACCTCATAAATCTGTTGCATTATGCGACGTAGGAGGGCCAGAATGCGGTTCGCATTTTCAATAATGCGATCGCATTCTGGTCGCATTTTGGACGTTCATTCTTACTTAGGTTGCTGTCTCACTATGCGATGGAGGGTGTCAGTTATGCGGTCCGCATTTGAGTTATGCGGTCCGCATTCTGGCCATATTTTTGACACAACTTCAGCCCATAACTCTGTTCCATTCTGCGACGGAACATGTCGCATTTGCGGTCCGCATACCTGGCCATGCGACACCTTTGTCCTTTTTCTTAAATTTAAACCATTTTCCGGGTTATTGGGTCCTCATATATGAACTATCTCACCGTGTATTTAAATGTACGAATTTACGGGGTGTAACATAATTAGGGATTTTGGTTGAAAAATTGAAAAAAATTAAAGGGAACTTCTTAGGCCGAATTTTGGGGATTTGAGTGAAATTTATGTATGGCTGGACTCAATATCGAATGGACCTCCGATTTTTATAATTTTAGTCAGGTTCTGAAACGTGGGCCCAGGTTGACTTTTTGGAGCGATTTTTCTAATTCTTGCAAAAATCATTATTTCATTATTTAAACTAGCTTCCTATAGTTATATTTATAGTATGAAATTCTTTTGGCTAGATTCGAGCCGTTCAGAGTTTGGAAAATCGAGGGAAAGACCTTCTAATTGATTGATTGAGCGTGGTTTGAGGTAAGTGACTTTTCTAACCTTATGTGGGGAAAATTCCCTTAGGATCTGGTATTTTGGTCATAATTTGTGATATAGGAAAGCCATGTACACAGGTGACGAGTGCGTACAGGGGCTAAATGTTAAAATTCTGATTTTTGCTACGTAATTTCCTTTTCATGCCTTAATTTGAGTTACTTTAGCACGTTATAGTCATCATGTTTAACCTAATTTCACATGTCTACTTGTCTTATTTCCTATTTGCAACTTGTATCACCTGTTTAGTTGAATTACTTGCTTTTCTTGATTTCTGTATTCATTACTTAACTATGGAAATTCTTTACTTGAATTGCTATCTTTGAAATATCATTTATTTAGTTGTTATTTTTTGGCTTTTGTGTTATTGTTGAAGTGATTGTTTGGTTGCTCACACGAGGTTTTTGTCGTGCTGTAGTTATATGCACGAGGTTTTTGCCGTGCGGTTGTTATTGTTTGCACAAGGTTTCTGCCGTGTGGTTGTTATTGTTGCACAAGTTTTTTGTTGTGTCCTTATGCTTATTGATATGCATGCGGTGGTATAAGGTCTAGGTGTTGAAACGCATGCGGTGAGATAAGGTGGGATTGATACGTGTGGCTAGTAGGGGAACTACTAGAAGCCATGCGGTGTGATAAGGTGGGCTAAAATGCGAGATGCTATTTCAGGAAAATGATTTTCAAAAACCAAATATAAAGGCTCCCGTGGTGATATAAAGAAATACTGTGATTTGTTTTTACGATGGCGGTACCTCGCGAGTGCCCCTGTTGATATTCTTTATTTGCTGTATTGTTTGGTTCTTGTTTTCCTTTCGTGTTGTATTAGCTTTCGTTGATTCCGTGTTGTTATTTCCCGTAAGTTCTTTATTGTTCACTTCCTTGTCATTTTCATTATATCATATTATCTCTGTCTTGTTTCTTATTATCTTCAGTTGGGCCTTGACCTGACCTCGTCACTACTCTACCGAGGTTAGGCTTGGCACTTACTGCGTACTGTTATGGTGTACTCATACTATGCTTCTGCACATATTTTTGTTCAGATCCAGGTACATCCTATCAGCCTCGATATTAGTGCGTTGTGTTGCTGCTTTGGAGATTTCAAGGTACACCTACCCGCTTCTGTAGGCCTCGGAGTCCCCTTCTACCCTGTTTTCCTTATTTCCATATGTTTTTTGATAGACAGTGATGTATAGGATTGTTCAGCATTGTATCTAGATTTTGTGACTTATATCTCATCGGGTTTTGGGAAGTTGTACGTATTGAGCTTATAGTCTATTGATGAAATTATTGAAGTTTTTAAATTTTAAGTTTTTATTTGATGTTTCCGCATATTGTTAGGCTTACCTAGTCTTAGAGACTAGATGCCGTCACGACATCCTACGGAGAGGATCTGGGGTTGTGACAAAACCGAATAGTGACATTTTCCCTTTAATATACCTTACATAAATCCAATCGCACCGACTTCAGGTCCAATAACCTCGTCTCACCCAGTACAAGCTGCTCAAGCAATAAGCCAGCTCAAACACTAACCAAGATCCCATATGACGACATCAATGCGCCAACAAGCTACAACCCAACTACGACACATAAGGGAGAACGAACTTTGGAAAAAGAACTACCCGGCCCGCGTAACGAATAAATCGACCGAAGAGATGCTATGAACCTTTCTCAGAGAATGAGAAACAAACACACAAAAATAAGTATAAGGAATTGTGTTTAGCACCTCACTATTGTGGCGTGCAACCCGATCCAACTATGATGTTGCAACGTGCAACCCGATCCGGATATGACATCGATGCAGCACGCAAACCGATCCACACAACATACCCGTGACGGCGTGCTACCCAATCCAAACAATGTACCCGTGGAGGCGTGCCACCCGATCAACACATAACAATCAATAAGGAAACACCCATCAAGATGAAATGCTTATACTTACGAAATGCCCGAATATCGACCACGAGCACGCCAAGTGCATAATACAATTCTGGGGAAACGAACATCACCATACGCTACAAAAACCCGAGCACGACTAAGGTGCGATGAATGACCAGAATCTCGAGAGCCATCTTGCTCATATAACACCACAAGCTACATGGATCGCAACGCAATGAGCGAATAATCAAGCCATTTCACCACCCACATGGCACAATGGAGTATTGCATGGAATAGTTGACAATGGGAATAACATCTAACGCCCGAAGACTCCTCCGTAAGCAATGTTATGCCGAATGAACACATCCGACCTGACGTAGAGCACACATTCACATTAGACCCACCAACGGACCTTAAGACGATTCTGATCATACCATACCAGGCCAACAACCTTTCAAGGATCCACAATGGCCCTATTCATGACACACCACGAGCAGCTGTCTAATCCGGAATAAACTCCCATAGTCCAAAACCACAGGAATAGAGCTCCTTTCTGGCATAAACTCTCCCACATTAGCGATATTACCAGAATATCCATACTTGGTTTCAATCCCTAACAATCAAGTGACTAACATGTCACACTTATACAAATTTGCTCCCACGATCTTCCGCACTAGGTAGCAAAGTCTGTACCTCCATACCACCAACCGTACTAATTCTGTAAAGCCAATCAAGAATCATCAATTCAATACACAAAGCCTCATACACAAGACACCGTTCTCAGGTGACACTAAGATAATGCCAGCTTACTTTGAATTTCTGAATCCTTTTCCCGACTTCTCCGAGCTCGGGACATCCCTAACAAAGCTGAACCGTAACCTTGATCCTCAACTTCTAATTTCTATATCGCTCACCATACCTGTCATGGTGCTACGTGACAGTACGAGAACTTCATCATGACCCCTGAACCCCCAGTAGAACAAACATTTCATTGGCTAGAAACCTTTCACTTAACTCATTTCAGAAGTACCATTGCAATACGCACCTGAATTCCCATAACCGCAGAAAATATAAACCTAGTTGTAGTCTAAACCGCCATAACTCTTCCGGAATCTATTTACAAAAAACAGGGCCATTAGAATCAAATGCCTCCCAAATCAATCAAATTATGGTGGTTGTCAAGCCGTATGTACAACCACCAACCACCTGTATAAGTTAACACACTGACGGAACTGATCGCTGCCACAATCATGCTGATACAAAGCATTACTAGCCAACCCAACTTCTTCTAATTTACTCTTGACTTGCCTTAGAGATAATAATAGCTCCATTAAAAAAATATGAAGTGAAGCTACTCGAGGCCTCAAACCGCCAAACGATGCGCTGGAGCTCAAAACGACCGGTCGGGTCATTACATTCTCCCCCACTTAAACATACGTTTATCCTTGAACGTGTCGAGAATTGTTCCGGAGTTGTCCAAAATCACTATTTAGCACCTCGTGCACCTAACCGTGCCACCACAACCCATGTAAGCACATTAGCTCAAGCCAGACTGAAGATCCTTCCCTTTTTCCTAGCCAACAAGCGTTAGAACTGGGTTCCCACATCCAGAATTCTCCACGAGACCCGATTCTAACATACGAACACCGCATCAATCACTACACACTGTACCAAAACATGATCATGCACCTTTGCTGAAATCACACCATGCACTGCAGAATTCGCATGCCCATACTAACATCCTCCGACTACAATAACTGTAATTTCACGAATTTGATGCCCACAATACGCCTCATAACACATGTAAGCCTTGTTACAACTCTCGCAATACCGCCACGACAAAAGAGATGTGTAGAAAGTCATAACCACCTATCAAATCAATAATTCATGGGATCTCTCCACCTGACCAAAATTATTACCTTATTCAGAATCGAATAGTGACATTTTTCCTTTAATAAACCTTACATAAATCCGATCGCAGTGACTTCAGGTCCAATAACCTCGTCTCACCCAGTACAAGCTGCTCAGGCAATAAGCCACCTCAAACACTAACCAAGATCTCATTTGACACCATCAATGCGCCAACAAGCTACAACCTGAATACGACAAATAAGGGAGAATAAACTTTAGAAAAAGAACTACCTGGCCCGCATAATGAATAAAACGGCCGAAGAGATGCTACGAACCTTTCTCAGAGAATGAGAAACAATTGCGCAAAAATAAGTATATGGAACCGTATTTAGCACCTAAATGTTGCGGCATGCAACCCGATCCAACTATGACACTGTTGCAGTGTGCAATCCGATCCGGATATGACATAGTTGCAGCATGCAACCTGATCCACACAACCCACTCGTGACGACATGCCACCCGATCCAAACAATGTACCCGTGGCAGCGTGTCACCCGATCCACACATAACAATCAATAAGGAAAAACCCATCAAGCAGAAATGTTTATACTTGCGAAATACCCGAATATCAACCACGAGCATGGCAAGTGCATAATACGATTCTGGGGAGACAGACAGCGCCATAAACTACAAAAACCAAAGCACGACTAAGGTGCGACAAATGACCTGCATCTCGAGAGCCATCTTGTTCATATAACACCACAAGCTACAGGGGATCGCAACGCAATGAGCGAATAATCAAGCCGTTTCACAACCCACATGGCACTATGAAGTATTGCATGGAATGGCTGACAACGGGAATAACATCCAACGCCCGAAGACTCCTCCGTAAGCAATGTTATGTCGAATGAACACATCCGATTTGGCATAGAGCACACATTCACATTATACCCACCAACGGACCTCGAGCCGATTCTGATCATACCATACTGGGCCAACAACCTTTCAAGGATCCACAATGGCCCTATTCATGACACACACGAGTAGCCGTCCAATCCGGAACAATCTCCCATTGTCCACAACCAAAGGAATAGAGCGCCTTTCTAGCATAAACTCTCTCACTTTAGCGATAGTACTAGAATCTCCATACTTAGTTTCAATCCTTAACAATCAAGTGACTAACATGTCACACTTATACAATTTTCCCCTTGGGAACGATCTTCCGCACCAGGTAGCAAAGTTTGCACCTCCATACCGCCAACCGTACTAATTCTGTAAAGCCAATCAAGAATCCGTAATTCAATACACAAAGCCTCTTACACAGGACACCGTTCTCAGGTGACACTAAGATAATGCCAGCTTACTCTGAACTTCTGAATCCTTTCCCCCGCTCCTTCGAGCTCGGGACATCCCTAACAAAACTCCGTAACCTTGATTCTCAACTTCCAATTTCCATATCTCTCACTGCACCTGTCATGCCGCTACACGACAGTACGAGAGCTTCATCATGACCCCTGAACCCCCAATAGAACAAACACTTTATTGGCTATAAATCTTTCACTTAACTCATTTCAGAAGAAACATTGCAACACGCACCTGAATTAATATAACCGCAGAAAATATAAACCTCATGTCGTGGTCTAAACTGCCATAACTCTTCTGGGATCTATTTACACATAATAAGGCCATTAGAATCAAATACCTCCCAAATCAATCAAATTATGGTGGCTGTCAAGCTTGCACGTACAACCACCAACCACCTGTATAACTCAACACGCTGAAGGAACTGATCGCTACCACAATCATGTTGATTCCCATTACTAACCGACCCAACTTCTTCCAATTTACTCTTGACTTGCCTTAGAGATAATAATAGCTCCATTCAAAAATCATAACGAACTCAATCAGCACTCATCCCGAGTGACCTGAATCACGAGACCACATCGTCTCAATACCCATGAACTATCTCATACCCTCCTCAAGCACACAATAACATCTCCAACTGGTACACCCATTCTTTAAGACCTTCCGCGAATCCGAAGCTATTTCTCCCATTCCTCCAATACTACGCCGCAGACCCGATGGTAACATAGAAATTCCACAAGTATTCTTCACACTCTGCTGCAAAATCCCGCTCTGCAGCCATACAACAAACCCAAAATTCTTAGGCACTGCACTTAAATTCTTGAACCCACTAGAACCATTGTTGAGAGTGACCCACTTTGACCTGGTCCCGAATATAATCAAACTTCAACGCTCTGTTATCACATGAACACTCCAAAAGAATCAACCGGATGAATTTCTTTCCTTCTATAACACATCCACAAGAAGCATAAACTCTGAGTCTTTCTAAAACCTGCACCTGAATCGATAAGGCGAAATATAGCACATATTCATCAAGTTCTTTGCTCGAATTACCCCTGATGTTTTTCTTTTCTTAGTCATAAGTAATCCACCAATGCACCGATAACCAGAAACCGCACAACTAGACAACCACGCGATCCAATCGAAGACGGTAGGCTCCCCCACTTAGCTTTAAGCTACCATCACATAATGCAGGACCCACAAAGATTCCTCCTCCTAAATTACCATGATCTCGCACCGTCAACTCGCCAAATTTCTCGTAGTCCCTTGTTAAACATTTAATATTCCGAATTATCAGCCACAATTGCATATTCGACCTTCTACCGGGTAGTAAGTAGAACTTTTAGTAGACACTTCATCAAAACCACGCAACCGCTACCCTGCTCACAAGAGATAACCCACCTGTGGAATTCCTTACTGACATCTTCCAACGACGTTGCACTGGGTACAACTACCACAAAATCAGTAAACTCTCCTGAGCATATGCTCGTCCACCAGCTGTACAAGCCTGTTCATTTCCAATTGACATCAACTGAAAGTCCGACAATACATTCCAAACTCGAAGTCGCGTCGTATCCCATAATGATAATCAAGCTCTTACACCCCAAAACACTCCAAGAAAACTTCTTTCCATCATATTCAACCTTACTCGCACAGTAGCCACCATTCCCAATAAAATCTGTAGCCTAGTCACTGTCTACCATAATGCCCAAGTCGCTCTAAACTTTTCTCAAGGCATGTGTCTCTCGTACCACAGAATCCATACGCTACTCTCCCACTCCCACTTCGGTTAAACCATCTCCTTAAGAACCTTCTCGACCTCTACTATTCCTAATTGACCTGCTAGCGATTCAATCACCGTGAGGAACATCCTACCATGTCCTTCCTCACCCTTCGCTGCCCAAATACTGCATTAAATCAAAATCCACCTCTGTAGCACCCGAACTAATAAATTACTACCAACTCTAAGCCTCCTCGAAGATCATATTTCTCGAGCCATCAACATTAGAAACACCAATTCGATTCTAAAACTGCTACAGACTACCATCTCTGACAACCGCTTCACAGGCACCATTTCACAACACCCTACCCTGAAGGCAAGTCAAAGAAAACCACAACACCAACGAGCCTTAATGCATTCAAACAAGGACGACGCCACCACATCAAGAATGAGAATTCCTCCACACTCGAAAATATCAAGTCTCGTTACTCCATCAAACAAAGCCTGAACACCCATAGTCCGATTGCTTTTCCTCTGCTGGAATTATATGTTGAACCTCTAAGCCATGAACCGAAATATCCTCTCTTCGAGTCATTCACAGCCACGACCCATAAATGAGCAATCTACCATTCACAAAATCACCTCATGATAATAACACATGGACATCATAACAATCTATGCACAACCTCAAAACCATAGCAATACTGATACAAGGATGAATCGATAGAACCCTTGTTGATCCGCTCAAATTACACCTTAATAATAGTGTAAGCGATCGATGTCAAATATAGTAACCCAACTAGGTTGGGGTCGAATCCCACAGGGAATAGGCGTGAAACGAATATCTGATTAACGTAATATTTCACTTAGTCCTAATTCGATCAACTAACAAAATAAAATATATTGATGTTGAGTACGAAAAGAAAATTAAACTAATAATTGCAGCTTGAAAATAATAATTGAATAAATTTATGAAGTCGAGATATTAAGGTTGTGCTCCCCCTAATGTAGTAGAATGTATTGATATTGATATTAACTTCCGCTCTTGATATGCAATTGGTTCTTAGTAGAGTGATACCCGATATTTTCCAATATTTGGATAACGTATCCTCTTATGATTCTCCCGAATACATTAGAGTCGAAATTACGAATACCCAATCATTCGCCGACTTAAAATCCTCTTATTCCTAAGTGATTTTGTTAAACAAGGGTTAAGGCCTTGAATCGTCGTTACTTATTTCTACCAAACCCTACCTTCCCTTTTCCAAGGTTCAACAGCATAAATTGGCACCCGTTAATGTTTGCAACCACTAACGATTTAATTAAGAACGAGAAATAAATAAACATCAAGATTCTTCCGAAACTGGAAGCGATATCAATTATTCAATAACATTCCACCCATCTAGGGTTCACAACCTCAGTATTAAAATTTAGCTACACATGTTGAAAACTAAAGAACAAATAACAAAAATTGAATTCCTCTTACAACAATATGGATTTCCAAGTTTTTATCACCCAAAAATCTCTCCCAATTTGAAAATAACCAAAAGCACTATTTTGCACTTTGAAATCTGACCAGCCTCCTTGCACATAACCCTAGAGAGGCTATTTATAGAGGCCCAAAAACCGAGGCGAACTGAAATAACTTCTGGCTGACTTTCCCGTCTGCGATCGCATTCCTGTCGCATAACAGGAATGCGGTCCGCAGAATCGTCATCTTGCGTCGCAGACTTCACCAGCACTTCTCCTTCCTATCGCATTTTAGAATGCGGTCCGCAGAATGATTCTGCAATTGCAGAATGCGATCGCGATTCCCTTTTATTTTCCACCTCAAACTCTCTCCGTGTCTGCGATGAGAATGCGATTAGCATTTCCATTCTGCGGTCGCATTGTTGACAGCTTTCTTACTTTAACTTAGGCTTGAAGTTCTGCCCGACTTTGCGATCAAGTTTCCAATTCTGCGACTCGCATATCCACTTTGCGGTTGCAGAATTGCTTCTGCTGTATTGTTGATCTCTTTTCTTGCCTTTTGAACGGCTTTTGGACTGCTTTTCACGCTTTTGGGTTTCTTTCATCCATGTAATGAAATTACACGAAAACTAAGTAAATATCATGATAATTAGCAAGTGGAACAAGCAATTTCTAATCAAATAGTATCAATATGTGCCGAAATTTCCCGGCACATCACTTGTCACGACCCAAATCCATCTGACCGGAACCCGGCACACTACCCGACCCGAGTGAACCAACCCATATGTCAAGACCAAGTGTAATTGCGGAAGCCAATTGAAAATTTTGTACATTTTCAAATCAAGTCACAAATTATTTTTCATTTCCAAAATCATACATAAAACCTTTTATAAAAATGATATAATCAAATCAAATGATTATTCATTTATGCATGACGTCCACAATCCTATTTTTACAATCCCACAACTGTCTATGGAGCCTCTATACCAAAGAATAGAACCAACACTTGGAGTAGTTCCAACAAAATAAAATAAGAAATAACATAATAGCTACCATGAAATAAAAGTGGTGCTTCATAATACCTCGGAAAAAGAGTCATCCTAGCCCTAACTGCATTCCACATATCATACATCATCCTGAAACATGTAAAGTAAGCGGGACCCTGGAGGGGGCCCCCTAAGGGCTGAGTACACAACAACGGTACTCAATAAGTGCATAGACTCTCTCTAACTTAAGTTCCTGGGACAAACTTTATAAAAATAATGCACCAATATTTGATATAAAATGATAAGAAATTTTATCAATTCACGGCCCTTGTCATTTTAAATAAAAGCCAAGTGAAACTATAAACTTTTAAAATATTTATACCAATCCAAGATTTTGGATAAAATCATAAAAAATCATTCCATTTACTTTAAGTCATTGAAATCACTTTTGGCTCCTTAGGTCTAAACATAAGAAAATCATCCTTACCTTTCACGGGGAGTACTATACTATCACCGACATAAAAAGGTAAACTAGGTTATGTACCTAGCGGCAAGTATCATATACCCTACTTGTTCAGGCCATCTCATCCTAAGTGTCGTACGAATCGACTCAGACATGCTAATATAGCACAAAAATAGTACCTTCTAGAGGGAGAGCACTCTGTCGTAGTCCATACTACAAAGTGGCCATCTACGCCTACACCGGCAGCTGTAGTTTCATGACAACGAACACAATATATCCGAAGTCAATCTCGGTGTACACAAGTAACTCCCAAAATATTTTTGATACTTCAAAAATACTTTCATAGCATAGTAGCTTCAAAGGATCTATTTTTATCAAATCATAGCATTTATAGAAAATCTAAATCATTTGAACAATAATTAAATAAATAACCTTTTACATGCTAAAACCTTTAGCAATTTAACATCAATCTTTAAAAGATACCACAAATGCTATTCTACTAATCAATTTTCAAAAGAAATACTTTCCATGAAAACTTATCTTTAACACTCAAATATGTATACTCTTGTCAATATGTAAGTTTTGATAAAAACTTGTAACATTTACCTTGAGTGTCATTTTGCCAACAAGATTTAAAATTAAATTTTATAAAACGGCATGACACTACATACGCAACATAATATTTTAGTACATGGAGACATCCGTACTTGTTTGTCCCCACAAGCACGAAAGCACACTTGCAAACAACTTAAGTATTAACTCGAAACATGCTTTTCGAGAAAGTCCCTCAAGTAGAACAAGTTTTAATCAACTTACCTCGCTTTCACTTTATTAACATTCACAAGCTTTCAATCCTTTTCCATCATTCCAATGTTGATTAAAATGCTCAAACATCACCAATAAGTCAATATCTACAATTAGATATCCTAATTACATTAAAATATGATCTAAGATATTGATCAGTATCCATATATGGCTGCTAAGTTGGCTATAAGCCTCCAACAACTCAAATCACCGAATAGATTTACAAGCTAGACCATTCAACTTCATTCTTATTTTTTAATACCCATTCGAAGTCACTAATGATACTACATCAATTGTCCAATGCCATCAAGTTACTATTCATCGTCTTCTAATCAAGAATTGCAAAATATACAATTCGGGTGATTATCTAGTTGATCACTTCCAACTTTTGCTAACAAATAACTCCATAGGTTCATTGTATTCATCAATTTCATCGCCAAGATTACTACTCATCTTCTCTCTTATCTTCTCAAAAGTACTATTCATGCCATGAACTAGAGTTCTATAATCCAATCTTTCAACCATTAAAACTTGTAACAAATACTTCAAATACATCTAAATACTCATAATAAACGATTTTGAAGCATTGGAATTACCTCTAGTAGCTCAATCTTGAAAAATCACAACTTTGGTGATTTTAGTGTTCTTGAGGATTTGATGATGAAATCTAGCATTTGGATGCAAGAATGATGTTAGAACTCATGTATATTGAGTAGAATCAACCCAAAACATCATTAATAACTTATTGTGGTTGATTGGACTTGATTTGAGCTTAAAATTGCCCTTCCCCTAAAAAACCCTAACCCCAATACTCAAAATACTCTCTTCTCTCGACTTTGTATTTATAGGCCCAAATTTCTAGGTTTCATACGCTGCCTCGGATGCTTCACATCCCCCCACTTCACTCCTTTTCGAAGCTTGGACACGGACCTACTACCGGCCTTTCTTTCGGACGTGGCCCCGGATGCTTCGCATCCCCAGTTCACTTCTTTGCCAGCCTTTGGTGATTTGGTCATAACTTCTTGTAGGAATGTCCAAATGACAAACGGTTTGAAGTATTAGAAAATAGACTCGAAGATTTTTCATTTGATAGATTGTCCATCACATAAAACATTATATATATGTAGATATTCTTGTCCAAAGTTAGGTCTTGTGCGTACTCATTTGAAACTTTAGTCTATCATGTAATTTTCAACTAGATTTGTCCCAAGGGCTCTCCGTATGCCCTTTATCACTTCAAATACACCTCGTACACTTATTATAATATTCAATTAATATCCATCATATTAATATTCCTCGTCTGCACACAAAATAATATAGTTAGCACACATCAACTTTCTTAAATGCGCTTAAGTATTTCAAAATTTTTCGGGGTGCTACAACCCCCTTCCACAAGATGACGATAATAACCCGCTCGAATACGCAGGGAAAAACATCCTGCAGTACCACTACAACTCCTCGATGCCCAACTGATAACAAGCGCTCCACGTCGCATAAGATTGAGTAGGAATAAAATGAAGGCATAAGCTTCAATGCAATCAAATCGCACGATGAATTAAGAAAGGAAGTGCTCCTAACAGCCTTGTAGCCTCTCGAAGATAAGTACAGACGTCTCCGTACCGATCCGCAAGACTCTACTAGACTTGCTCATGACTCGTGAGACCCAAGTGAACCTATCGCTCTGATAGCAAGCTGTCACGACCCAAGATCGCCCAAAGGCTGTGATGGCGCCCAACGTAGTTGTCAGGCAAGCCAACGGTAAATTATCAACTTAATTACTCATTTTAAAAATTTTGAAATCATGAATCTCATTAAATAAATAAAATAAACACCGGCTACTCATAGGAGCCTGTGAATTCTCTTTATAAATTTTCGTATAAAGTATAAATTACAAGGTAAAATGATAATAATTACGTGAACTATAATAATGAACATCCAGTAGGAAACCCTAAAACCCGGTGTCACAAGTGCATGAGCATCTACCAAGAAATGTAATAAAATACAACATCTGTCTGGAATATAAGTTAGACAGGAGAATGTAAATAACTCTAATGCAGACTCTTATGCTGCGGATCGTAACATGGAATGCAGCTCACCATAAAGTCCCCGGAATAGCCGCACCTCTGCACCTAAAAGACTACTATATATATATATATATGTGTGTGTTATATATATATATATATATATATATATATATATATATATATATATATATATATATATATATATAT
>MCJB01001557.1:0-14881 GCA_002018475.1 Nicotiana obtusifolia | reverse complement strand
GTAGTATCAGCACAACCGACCCCATGTGCTGGTAAGTGCCTGGCCTAACCCCGGCGAGGTAGTGACGATGCTAGGACCAGACTCCAGATAAACCTATGCAATTTGAAGCATATATGTATCTACAGCAGAAGATAAAATACATAAACAATTTAAACGGGGAAAAGGAAAACATACATCGGAATAGCAGAAAAATAAAACGAAACGAATCACCAATGAATAAGAAAGAAAACTGCAATTCAGCCTTTAACACAATGAAATGTAATACAATCCACCCTTTTTCCTCCAGTAACCTCTTGTTGCAGGCGTGCAACCCGCTCCCACTTACAGTAACCTCTTGTGGCAGGCGCGCCACCCCTCCAACATACATCACATCTTGTGGCAGGCGTGCCACCCGATCCCACTTACAATATATTCGTGGTAGGCGTACCACCCGCTCCCAATTACATAATATCTCATGGCAGGCATGCCACCCGCTCCCACTTACATAATATCTCGTGGCAGGCATGCCACTCGCTCCCACTTACATAATATCTTGTGGCAGGCGTGCCACCCGCTCCCACTTTCATCATCACAACAATCACAAGAAGTCCCGGCAAGGGTACAAATCAACATAGCAACTTCCCATCAAAGGAACAAATAACATCAAGACAATCATCCTGGCCAGGGGGATTCAGCTATAACCAAACCAAACTTGACTCCTATTTAGCTCAAACAATGTCAGTACTCAATTACAGTCAAAGTTCTACAATTAACCTCCCAACCCAATTATCATTTTATTAAACCTAGACACGACTCTACTAATGTGACACTGGACCCTTTAAACTCCTACGAACTCCTTAGACACTACCCACAATTTTGACACTGGACCCTTTAAACTCCTACGAACTCCTTACCCAACTAGTCTAGTTAACCATCAACTTTATACCGAATAAAAGAAGGCTAGAACCATAACCAAAAGGAACAACTAAAATGAAGAAACCTTGTGGTAGGCGTACCACCCGCCCTCAATTCACAATATCTTGTGGCAGGCGTGCCACCCGCTCCCACATGCATCATATCACACCAAATCGAGGATAATATTCAACAATTCGAAACAATAGTCACACAACGATTATCCATATACGACCCACGGTCATGCGTGACACCAACATATAGACACTCGTCACCATGCCTATACGTTGCTCTCAACAAGGAGAAATTTAACAAACAAGACATGGTTTCTAATCCCTTAAGCTAAGGTTAGAACAAACACTTACCTTGCTTCGCAATAACTTCCTAGACTTCCAACAATTCTTCGAGTCCAACCTCTTAGGAATGCTCACGAACTTTAGGCGAACTCAATTGGAGCTAATGAGATAAAACTTAGTAGGGTGCCTTAACTCAACTGCAATTTTTTTGGCACAATTTGCAGCAATTTGAGCTGGATCTTTGGTGTTAGAGAGTGGGGTTTCTTGTAATAGATGTTGGGGTTTGAAGGGAGTGATTCTACGGTTGTTTTTCAACTTAAACTGGGGCTATTTTCCGGCGAGTTGCAGCTGGTTCTTGGTGGGTTTAAATGGGGAAAGCTGGTCTGGTAAATGGGAGGTTGATGACTATAATTTGGATATGTTTCTCAAGGATTTTGGGGTTGTTTTCAAGGTGATTTGGAGGTTGATTGCTGGGGTTTGAGGGTGTTTTGGTGAGTTTTTTTGAGTTAATTGACGAAATAAGGGGTTTTTTGCATGTTAGGGTTCCTAGTTCCTATTTATAGTGGGTCAAAATTCGGGACAAAATAAAATTTCAGGTGTCTAGAATGCGATCGCATTCTGGTCGCAAACTCAACATGCGGTCCACATTTGGACCGCATTTCTGACATGGCATTTGGCCCAAGACTCTGTCTCATTCTGCGATTTCACAGTGAGATTTGCGGTCCGCATTTCTCACCGCATTTTTGACATAAAACTTATCCAGTTCTCTGTTCCAATCTGCGATACAGGCAGCGTAATTTGTGGTCCGCATTCTTGAAATGCGTTCCGCATTTCAGACAGCATTTCTGACATGAACCTTTGCCCAGAAATCTGTCCAAGTATGCGACGCCCATGTAAGATATGCGGTCCGCATGTTAGAAATGCGACCGCATATCCTGCATTACTTGCCTTTTTGAACTCTTTTCTTAATTATTAGATTCTTATACCTCATACCCTGTAAGAATGTTAAAATTGCATAATTACAAAGAGGGATTTGCACTTAAAACAAGCCAAGTCTAAACAATTAGTATCTTATGTGTTTCTACAACACATCGGGCCGTTACATAAATAGTAGAATTTTTAAAAAATAAGCTGACTTCGAGGCCTGCGGACGTCGAGCAGGTATGCCTTGAAGTCTCCGAAAGTAACTACTCAATCAACCTCTAGCATCCTGCACGGGCAGACGTACCTGGATCAGCACAAGAAGATGTGCAGAAGCATAGTATGAGTACACCATAACCGTACCCAGTAAGTATCAAGCCTAACCTAGGTAGAGTTGTGACGAGGCCAGGTCAAGACACCTACTATGACATAATAAACATAATGAAAAAACAATAAGGAGAAGTAATGGAAAGAAGAGAACTAACCGATACGAAACAAGTTAATAACATAGACTAATGCCGGAATTGTAATCATAGAGATAATATAAATGAAGCAATAAAAGAGAACCACCAAAGTAAAATATGGATCCAAACTAATAAGACAAGAAACAACGAAAGCAACAAGAAGTGTTTCACCACCTGAGATAGACAACAAGAATCACCAACGAGGTACCGCCTCGTATTCACATTTCTCAATTTCAATCACAGTCCTTTCTTACACAGCCGCTTTAGCCTTACATTTAAATAGTTTTGAAAAACATTTTACCCAAAATAGCTACACGCACTTTAGCCCACCTTATGACGCCGCGTGGAATCAAGTAATTCCCTTGCAAGCAACACGCACATAAGTCCCACCTTATGTCGCTGCATGCACATTAACCCACATCCTTATAGAGCCGCATGCACATCATTATCACATCACAATAACAACTCGCACCACAAGTTCCCGTATGCCACAACTTGCCAATAATCAACAATATCAATGTTTCCACAACAATAGCCCATGGCTCAACCAAAATGTGTACAAGAATGTCAACAATAACAATGAATGTAAATTTCTCAACAAGAAGGATATCTCAACAATAAAAAACTTTGCCTCAACGTGATAGTGGCTTTCACAACTTCAACACCTATAGCTCAACAATATGAGAGATAAAATGTAGTAGGGGCTTCAAATAATGATAAATCAACAATGTTTGAGATAACATGTAACAATAAAAGAAGCAACTTCAACTAAGCATAAGAGCAAAATATCAAGAAATATGTAGAATAAGTGTTAACAAAGTCATTTAAGACATGTAAGGATATACTAACACAAGTAAGAGTAGTTTGACTATGAGATTTTAAAACATGATATGAAAATTAAATTAAAAATATAGAAAGAGTCTAAGTAGCCTAAACTAGTAAAATACCACATATACCCCGTGTACCCGCTCGTCACCTTGCATACACAGCTTTCACATAGCACAAATAACATAATCAATCCCAAATCCTAAGGGGTAGTTCTCCACACAAAGTTAGACAAGATACTTACCTCGACTAGGTTAACTCAACCCTCGAAAATAGATTTTCCCCTAAAATTCACCTCAACACGACTCAAATCTAACCAAAATTGATTTAATATCAACAAACAATGCAAAGGAAAACAATTACAATTGATAAAGCAATGATTTTTACACTTCTCTCAAAAAGTAAACAAAAGTCTACCTGGGGCCCAATCGGTCAAAACTCGGGTCCAAGGGTAGATTCCAACTAATCATAACACCACGAGTCTATATATATTAATAGTTTCAAAAGTCGAGTACAAATCGACTCTGAAAACTCAAATTTTTACCTTTCAAAAACTTGACAAAGTTTCACAAATTTTCACTTTGATTCACATGATTTTAATGTTAAATCTAAGATATATTGATGGAATATAGTTGGAAATGGATTAGAATCACTTATCCAAAGTTTGTAGATGAAAGTCTCCTCTTTAAATCTCCTCCTACCGAGTCTAGGGTTCTAAAACGAGAGAATATGGTGAAAATTCTCGTCTCCAAGCCCTTATGTCCAGCTGCAGATGTTGCACTGGTGACACAGGGTTCGCATTTGTGAACCCTCGCAATTGCGGACCAGGGATCGCATTTGCCAACCCTGACAACCTCAATAATTATCGTGATTGTGAAGCTGGATTTCCTTGCAAAAGCGAACATTTGTTCGCAAAAGCGACCCAATCCTGATGCCTGCTGACTTCGCAATTGTGAAGGGGTCAATCGTAATTGCAACATCATAGCCTCCACTGTCACCTTCGCAATTGCGAGGCTGGTACTCGCAATTGCAACAACAGAGCACCAGCAACACCATCAATTCATTTATAGTTCAATTAATTCTGAAACATGTCCGAACTAATTTGAGCCCTCGAGGCTCCAAACCAGATATCTACACAAGTCTAAGCAATACCATACGAACTCGCTCACGCGATCAAAACACAGAGATAACATCTAGAACTACGAATTGAACACTAAAAGCATGAATTCCAAAGTAAAGTTCAAGAACTACTAGAATTGTAACTAAGCATCCGAATCCTATCAATTCAACTCCAAATGATACAAAATTTTGTAGACAATTTCCAAAAAGCATAAGAGACCTATTCCAAGTCCAAAAATCAAATTCTGAACTCGATATTTAAAAGTCAACCTACAGTCATACTTTTTAACTTCAAATTGCCATATTTCGGCAAAACAATACCAATCAACCTACGGACTTCCAAATCAATTCTGGGCAATACTGAGTTCAAAATCACGACACGAAGCTATCGGAGCTATCAAAATACCGTTCCGGTGTCATTTTCACAAATTCTAAAGTTTGGTTAATATTTCTAACATAAGCTTCTAAGTCAAGAATCAAAGGGTCCAAATCAACCCAAAATCTACCAAGAATGAAATTAATTAACTCCATAAGTCATAAAATCATATACACACATATGTGAATCATCAAAAGGGAAAACGGGATGCAATTACACAAAATAATTGGTCGGGTCGTCACACACAACCATCGCCGACCTTTCTTTTGTGATGCTTTACTACCGTTTTGGATGGTCTAAAACAGGAAGGGATTTTTAGATCCAGCCAGAGAAATTATTGAGGCAAATCCTTTTCTTCTCCATCTCTTATATCTCATTTTTATGTTCTATTATAGAAGTTAAAATCAGATCAAAAATTAATATAGTTTTGTTAGCTCGTTAGGCTTCTGGTCTGTTGGCCGGAGTTTTAACTTTTCCGGCGACCCTTCTTTATTCCGTCTATGGATATTAATTGTTATGCTAATTTTCTAATGCTTTTTTCCTTTGTGTTGGTTGTCCCATATGTTGCGCTGTCGAAATTCATTTCCTAAATATTAGCTATTGTTTGTGAATTTGAATTTGTTCCAAATGCTAAGAGTTGCCATTTTCACTAATTGTTGAGCTTGTTGCTGCTATATGCTATCTGCTCGCCGCTGTTGATTTGTTGTTGTGTCTCCGGCATCTATTGTCGTAGTATTAGTGGTTGGGCTTTGATATTTTGACCACTGTCGCATCTTGTTGTGTTGTGTTGACGTCTATTATTGAAATTCACAATTAGTATCTTATTACGTTGGATTGAATTTTATGTTATCGTTTGTGGGTTTTCTTCATCATCGGACACCCCAAACACCGTATTGACATTATTGTTGTCTGAAGTACTTGCACTTTTGGACTTAGGCCGATGAGAACAAATTTTTGAGGTCACGATGAATGACCCTCGGACGGGCCCCAAATAACGAGGCGATGATGATAAACATCGAAAATAAAGACAAGGACGCGATGAACCAATAACACGGTCGGCCGCCGTAGTTGAAACCAAGGCGGTTCTCGTTCTCATGTCTAGACAGATATAAAAAATACATATCTGAGCCTCCTATAATATATTTTAAATTATTTTCCAAAATTATTTCCCAAAAAAATATTTTCCAAAAGAAGTATTTCTAAACCATTTTCAAAAACAATCTTCCAAAAATATTTTCAGATAATCTTTCAAAAAATAAATACATTTTCCTATAACATTTCAAACAATTTCAAAAATAATTTCAAATTTTTTTTTTTCATTCTTCATATATTATTGTTATGTTATTTACTAATATTTTTTGTTGTTTCTGTTGCAAGGTACCTTACCCAGGAGTTATCGACGACGTTTGAAGAAAATCAAAAGCGAATACGTGCCAAACATTCCCGCTTCGTACTTCTTGTTACTGGATCTACTCAAAAATACAAGTATAGTAAAATCGTAGATAGATATGATATCTAATCATTTATTTTGCTAGCTTGATATTTGTTTAAGTGTGACAACACTTAGGACAAAATACATCTAATTAAATAAGTAATATTAAACATGTATGCCAAATGTATGCGTAGCTTGCATCTATAATTAGATTATTAAATACGCTTTCACAGCTTGATTAATTGACTAGGATCAATACGAACCTAATTAATTAAACTAGTTGTTCACTACGTAAGCATGACATTCATTTTTTATGAGATAATTGTATGTTTTTTTCTTACATGTATGTTATTATATTTAGTTACACTTTTAGGTCACTCCATTTGTTAATTACCTACTTTAATCACTTCACTTTAAGTTAATTCATGTTTCGGGAATCCAAAATAGAGTAAGACATTGAGAAGTAAATGCGGAAGCAATAATAATAAGGAATTGAACAACTAGAATTGAAGTGCAGAAAATAAAGGATATGAAAAAATTCAAGGAAAGAATTCCAGGAACTTCCAAGAACACAAGTTCTATAGCCTTGACAAGATCCAAGTAACAAGGTTTTGATTTATTGAGGAAATCAAACGCCTTTACTTAAAAACAAATCAAAACAATAGATTCGGATCTTGACCGTTTTACGAGTAACTTGAGGCAACAATCAATCGCTAGTATTAATCGCCTTCTAAAAAATCACAAAAAAATCAAATATATCACAAAAGAGAAGTAAGCTTACTAACTTGAACTATGAACAAGTAAAGGTTCAAAGATAAATCTCAAAGCATAAGCAACAAAAGTTCAAAAGAACTCTCATAGTATGATATTCTTCATCAATAATGAAGTCCCTCAATGAATGAGAAGAACTCCTTATTTATAGGAGTAAAAGTCCTTAAAATTAGGTAAGAGGTTGCTAAGGGGTAACAAAAGTCTTCAAAATTAGTTAGAGGGATGCTAAGAGGTAACAAAAGTCATCAAAATTAGGTAGGATAGTTGCTACGAAATAAGAAAAGTCACAAAATTAGGTAGGGGGCGGCCAAATCAGTATGAGACAGATTTGGGCCTTAAAACTACTAGTTTGTGCCATTGGTTTGGACTCAAATTGAGCTCCTTTTCAAACACCCCCTTTTGGACCTCTTTTAAGCTCATTTTTAGCTCTTCGGGGTGCTCTTTTGCTAGATTTCAAGGGCTGAGTTCGGAACCTAATCTTCCTCCTCTTGGACTTCAATTTGGGCCACCACATAATTTTAAAACTTGTACAATTCATCTCTATTGGGCTTGAGCTCGTCCTCCACAATTAAAAGCTTCTTTATTTGCCATTGAAGTCCAGCAACCTTGGTCTGCAACTCTTTAGCTTGAGATCTTGTAAATGGCCTTTTTGGATCTTCCAAAACTCTATCCTTGATGCTATCAAGGTTGTGTTCTTGTTGGATTTTCTCAGTGTATGGAATATTATACACATTGTACATCCATTAGATTCATGTGAATAAAACCATTGTGTTTGTTTATATTTCTGATCGATTATTTGTGTAACGATCCGACCGGTCATTTTACTTTTTAGATCCTCTTTCCCCTAATTAAGACTCCCCGTATGTGCCTTTACTGTTGTATTACTTGCAAGGATGGTCATTTCGGGTTTGGAAGGAATCAGGTTGAAATCGGAACACTTCATTCCTTAATGGTGGCCTATAATGGTCAAGTTTGACTTGAGTCGACGTTTTGAGTAAACGTCCTCGTCCGGGTTTTGTCGGTGTCAATATGTTCGTATGATTATTTTGGAATTGGGTATTTTTTCGGATCGGGTTTCGGACGACTCGGGAGTGTTTCGACGCTTAATGTTGAAAGTTGGCACATTGAAGGTTTTCAAGTTCCTTAAGTTTGGTTTGGAGCAGGTTTTGGTGTAATCGAGGTCTATTTAGGATTCCAAGCCTGGGAATAGTTTCGTATGGTGATTTGTGACTTGTATGCAAAATTTGGTGTCATTCCAAGTAGTGTAAGTATGATTCGATGCATTCGGAGTAAGTTGAAAAGCTTAAATTCATAACTTGATTCAATTTGGTTTTGGGGTGAGATTCTTAGTTTTGATATTATTTTACGTGTTTCGAGAGTTTGAGCAGGTCCGTATTATGTATATGGAAGTTTTGGTGCATTTGGACGATCCCGGGGGGCTCGGGTGAGTTTCGAGCCACCGGAGCTAAGTCCAAAATGTTGTCACTTCTGATTAGGGTTTCCTTCTTCACGATCCCGTGGGTGGGGTCGCGTTCACAAAGAAGGAAAATTGGAGGACTAAAACTTGTGCTTTGCATTCACGAAACCCTGTCCACGTCCGCGAAGGTCTGGGCTTGTGGCCTTTGCGTTCGCGTGAATGGGCCCGCGTTCCCGTAGGGTAGGCTGGGTAGGGGTGGCCGCTGATGGTCTTCGCGTTCGCGAATAAGCCCTCTCTTTCGCGTAGAGCCGACCATGCAAGCCTTCGCGTTCATGAGGCTATTATCGCGTTCACGATGCCCATTTTTCCTGGGCCTGGGCAGCTTGTCTTCGTGATCGTGAGGCCTCTTCCGTGATTGTGATGAAGAAAATACCTGGGCAGTGTGTTTTAAAATCGGGACTTAGGCTCATTTTCTTCATTGTCTCACTTTTTTGTCGAATTTAGAGCTCTTTGAGGAGGGATTTTCACCTAGCACTTTGAGGTAAGTAATTTTTATACATTATGAGTTTAAATCAAGCACTATGGGTAAATTTTAACATAGAAATTGAGGAAATTTTAGTAGATTGTTGGAAAACCTAGGTTTTGATAAATGGGGAAGACGGAGCAGCAACCCATGAGACGACTGGCCGGGTCGTGACATTCTCCCCCTCGTAAACAAACGTTCGTCCTCGAACGAGTCAAGAAACATACCTGAAGTCTCAAACAGGTGAGGGTATCTGCTCTGCATCTTTTGCTCGGTTTCCCAGGTAGCCTCCTCCACGGACCGACCCCTCCATTGAACTTTCACCGAAGCTATCTCCTTGGACCTCAACTTCCGAACCTGATGATCCAAAATCGCCACTGGCTCCACCTCATAGGTCAAATTATCATCCAACCGAATCGTGCTGAAGTCCAAAATATGAGATGGCTCCCCAATATACTTCCAGAGCATAGAAACATGAAATACTAGGTGAACACTCGACAGACTGGGTGGCAAAGAAAGCTCATAAGCCACCTCCCCGATTCTCCGAAATACTTCAAACGGCCCAATGAACCGAGGACTTATCCCTTTCTTCCCGAATCTCATAACACCTTTCATGGGCGAAACCTTCAGCAAGACCTTCTCGCCAACCATGTAAGGCACATCTCGAACCTTCCTATCGGCATAACTCTTTTGCCTCGATTGTGCTGTACGGAGCCTCTCCTGGATTGTTTTCACCTTCTCTAAAGCATACTGAATCAAGTCAGTCCCCAATAGCCTAGCTTCGCCGGGCTCGAACCAACCAACCGGAGATCTACACCACCTCCCATACAGAGCCTCATACGGAGCCATCTGAATACTTGACTGGTAGATGTTGTTATAAGCGAACTCTGCAAGCGGTAGAAATTCATCCCATGAACCTCCAAAATCAACAACACATGCACGCAACATGTCCTCTAGTATCTGAATGGTACGTTCTGACTGCCCATCCGCCTGAGGATGAAAGCTGTGCTCAATTCCACCTGAGTACCCAACTCCCTCTGCACGGCTTTCCAGAACTGCAAAGTGAACTACGTACCTCTATCTGAAATGATAGAAACTGGAACACCATGCAGCCGGACAATCTCTCAGACATAAATCCTTGCCAACCGTTCTGAAGAATAGGTAGTACACACAGGAATGAAGTGCATGGACTTGGTCAGCCGATCCACAATCAACCAAATAGCATCGAACTTCTTCAAAGTCCGTGGGAGTCCAACAACAAAGTCCATAGTGATCCGCTCCCATTTCCACTTGGGAATAGCTATCTGCTGAAGCAAACCACCCGACCTCTGATGTTAATATTTTACTTGCTGACAGTTGAGACACCGAGCTACGAATCCCACAATATCCTTCTTCATCCTTCTCCACCAATAATGTTGCTTCAAATCCTGGTACATCTTTGTGGCACCCGGATGAATGGAATACCATGAGCTACGGGCATCCTCCAGAATCAACTCTCGGAGCCCATCCACATTGGGTACACAAATCTGGCCCTGCATCCTCAACACTCCATCGTCGCCGATGGTCACATCTTTAGCATCATTATGCTGGACTCTGTCCTTAAGGACAAGCAAATGGGGATCGTCATACTGACGCTTCTTGATGCGATCGTATAACGAAGACCGAGAAACCACGCAAGCCAATACCCGATTGGATTCCGAAATGTCTAATCTCACAAACCTATTGGCCAAGGTCTGGACATCGACTGCGAGAAGTCTCTCTCCAACTGGAATGTATGCCAAACTCCCCATGCTCACTGCCTTTCAGCTCAAAGCCTCGGCCACCACGTTAGCATTTCCCGGATGGTATAGTATAGTAATATCGTAACCCTTGAGCAATTCCAGCCATCGCCGCTGCCTCAAATTTAGATCCTTCTGCTTGAACAAATGTTGAAGGCTACGATGATCAGTGAACACCTCACAAGATACGCCGTATAAGTAATGCCTCCAAATCTTTAAAGCATGAACTATGGCAGCCAGCTCCAAATGATGCACAGGGTATTTCTTCTCATGAGGCTTCAACTGACGAGAAGCATATGCAATAACTCTACCCTCTGCATTAGTACTAAACCGATCCCAATTCTTGAGGCATCACAATACACGGTATACGAACCTGAGGCTGATGGTAGAACTAATACTGGAGCTGTGGTTAAGGCTGTCTTGAGCTTTTGAAAGCTCTCCTCACACTTGTTCGACCATACAAATGGAACACCCTTCTGGTTCAATTTGGTCAAGGGCAACGCAATGGATGAGAAACCCTGAACAAACCAGCGATAATAGCCTGCCAACCCAAGAAAGCTACGAATCTCTGTGATTGAGGACGGTCTAGGCCAACTCTGGACCGCCTCTATCTTCTTTGGATCAACCTGTATACCCTCGCTGGACACCACGTGTCCCAAGAAAGCCACTGAATTGAGCCAAAACTCGCACTTAGAGAATTTTGCAAAAGCTTCTCCTCCCTCAATTTCTGTAATACAACTCGCAAATGTTCTCCGTGCTCTTCTTGATTACGCGAGTACACCAAAATATCATCAATGAATATCACCACGAAAGAATCCAGATAAAGCCAAAATACAATGTTCATTAACTGCATGAATGCTGCTGGGGCATTGGTTAGCCCGAAAGACATGACAAGAAACTCATAGCGGCCATATCTAGTCCGGAAAGCAGTCTTAAGAATATATGCATCCCTGATCTTTAACTGGTGATATCCTGAACGAAGATCAATCTTAGAGAACACTCGTGCTCCCTGAAGCTGGTCAAATAAATCATCGATGTGAGGAAAAGGATATTTGTTCTTGATTGTTACCTTGTTCAATTGCCTATAATCGATGCACATTCTCATCGTGCCATCCTTCTTTTTCACAAATAGAACCGGTGCACCCCAAGGTGACACACTAGGCCGAATGAACCCCTTATCTAGGAGTTCCTGAAGTTGCCCCTTTAATTATTTCAACTCTGCTGGTGCCATACGATACGGCGGAATAGAAATGGGGTGAGTGCCCGGCACCAAGTCAATGCCAAAATCAATATCCCTGTCCGGTGGCATGCCCGGCAGGTCTGCGGGAAATACATCGGAAAAATCCCTCACAACTAGAACCGAATCGATGCTTGGAGTCTCAGCTCCAACATCCCTCACAAACGCTAGGTATGCAAGGCAACCGTTCCCAACCATACGCTGGGCTTTCAAGTATGATATCACCCTACTAGGAATATAATCAGTCACACCACGCCACTCTATCCGCGGCACACCCAGCATAGCTAAAGTAACTGTCTTAGCATGACAGTCTAAAATAGCACGACATGGTGATAGCCAATCCATGCCCAAAATAACATCAAAATCTACCATGCTTAGTAGCAATAGGTCCACTCGGGTCTTCAGACCCCCAATAGTCAGTATACACGACCGTTACACATGGTCCACAAGAACAGTATCGCCCACCGGGGTAGACACATAAATAGGTAAAGCGAGAAACTCCCTGGGCATACCCAGATATTGAGCAAAATATGAGGACATGTATGAATAGGTAGAACCGGGATCAAATAATACAGAGGCATCTTTGTGGCAGAATAAAACAATACCTGTAATAACGGCGTCTGAAGCACTGGCATCTGTCCTGCCTGGGATAGCACAAAATCGAGCCTGGCCACCGCCTGCTCGACCTCCCCCTCTAGGGCGACCTCTGGCTGCCTGACCTCCACCCTTAGCTGGCTGGGCGGGCGGTAAGGTAACTGGAGCAGAAGTCGAGGGCTGACCCCTCTGCTGGAACTGTGTAGCACCACGATGAGGACATTGCCTCCACATGTGGCCCATTTCGTCACAATCATAACACTCCCTGGTACTCTAGCAGATGCACTTGGCCTAGGAGGACCCTGGGCCGACGGGGCATGAGCTGGAAGGGCACTGAGTGATGACTGGCCCTGCTGCAACCCATGATGACCACGACCTGCAGATGCTCCACGGTATTCTGGACGGGCTGGCTGAGCAGGCCTGAAGGAACGACCTCTACCCTGCTGAAACTGGCCTCTCGAAGGAGTACCATTGTAAGTACCAGATCCTCGAGGCCTCTTAGCCTCCCTCTCCTCTCGCTCCTGACGGCGAACCATCTCAATATCGCGAGCTATATCAACCACCTCCTCGAAGGTATCACCCAATACCCTCTCCCTGGTTATGAGGATACGGAGATGATAGTTAAGACCATCCACAAACCTCCTGATCCTTTCACGATCAGTCGGTACCATCCAGACAGCATGTCGAGCATACTCAGAAAATCTTGACTCATATTGTAACACCGTCATATCCCCCTGTCGCAGCCACTCAAACTGTCTGCGCAGCTCCTCTCTGCGGGACTGCGGCACATACTTCTCCAAGAAAAGAGCGGAGAACTGCTGCCAAGTAAGGGGCGCTGCATCAACCGGCCTACGCCTCTCATACACCTCCCACCAATTAAAGGCAGCTCCCGTAAACTGAAAGGTGGTGAATGCCACACCACTAGAATCAAGAATCCCGGCTGTCCAGAGCATTCGCTGACACTTGTCAAGAAAACCCTGGGCATCCTCGCCCTCAGCACCACTGAATGACGGTGGCTGGAGTCTGCCAAACCTCTCAAGGCGACGCTGCTCATCATCTAGCATAACTGGTACTATGAATTCCTGAGCTGGTGCGGCTGGCTGGGCTGGAGGTGCCCCCGGCATCTGAAGTCCCTGCACCACCTGCTCAGGCGTACGGGCAACAGGAGTCTGATTGCTTCCCCCGGCCTGTGAAGTAGTTGCGGCTGTGGTGGCTGAAACCGCCTGAGCCAGGCCAGTGCAAATAGATAATATCTGAGCCAAGGTCTCCTGAAGACCTGGAATAGCGATAGGCACAGCTGGTGCCTGAACTGGTGCTGCTGGAGCCTGTTCTTGAGCTGGGGCAGCTGGTGGATCAACAGATGCTGCCCTCGCCGCTCTGCCTCTACCACGGTCACGACCGCGTCTATGGCCTCTGGTGGCCTCAGTGGGTGGTACTGGTGGTCGTCCACCTCGTCCGGTAGTTCACGGCCTCACCATCTATGAGAGAACAGGATAGCAGAAGTTTTATTACTCGGATCAACAAGTTCGCACGACAAGAATTTCAAGAATATGGAATTTTCCTAAAACGGTTCCGCAGCCTCTCAAAGATAAGTACCAGACGTCTCCGTACCGATCCGCGAGACTCTACTAAACCCGCTCATGACTCGTGAGACCTACGTAACCTAGGCTCTGATACCAAGCTGTCACGACCCGAATCCTAAACCCGGTCATGATGGCATCTCTCATGAAGACAAGGCCAGCCAATTCAAACCCTAACTCATTTTAAGCAATAAATTTAACAAGGGAACAACACAACACAGTTTAATAGCAGTCATTTGCGGAAAAACATAGTGAACCATCCCAACAACAGCCCGAAACCGGGGTGTCACAAAGTCATGAGCGACTAATGAAATCCTAATAACAAGATTACTATTACAATATCTCTGGCACAATTGTTCGAAGAAAGTGGAAATAACAATATAAAGAGATACGGGGATGCAGACGCCAACAGCTACCTCGTAGTCTCTGAGTCACCGCTCTGACAATCGTAGTCAATGCCTCGGAGCGAAATCAATAACGCCTGAATCTGCACACATGGTGTAGGGAGTAATGTGAGTACTTCAAACTCAGTGAGTTCACATATAAATAATGACTGAAAGTAAGGAAACACGTAAAACACAAGGCAATGCATAATGAAGTAGTAAATCATTATTTAAAAATAGTAAATCAGTAAGAAATCATTTAAAAATCTTCCCA